>QLTV01003402.1:244554-269664 GCA_003457575.1 Thermophis baileyi
GTTTCCCTCTCCCCTCTTTGGAAGAGCTTTATAGCTCCGGCTGCCTTAAGAAAGTTCAATACACTTAAGAAAGTTCAAAACATTCTGGGCACTCTTTTTTTGAACTATTACCATCTGGCAGACGGTACAGGATAATAAAAACAAGGACAAATAGGCTGAAAAACAGCTTCTATCCCAGGGCAATAACCATATTGAATTCTACAGTATAGTGCAATATCGGGTTTTCAATTTCAATTATACAGAATGTAAAGGATGTATGTTTGTGTTTTTATTTTTATAGTTATAATGCATCCTGGGCACTCTTTGTTTTTTGAACTATTACCATCTGGCAGACGGTACAGGATAATAAAAACAAGGACAAATAGGCTGAAAAACAGCTTCTATCCCAGGGCAATAACCATATTTAATTCTATGGTATAGTGCCATATCGGGTTTTCAATTTTAATTATACAGAATGTAAAGGATGTATGTTTGTGTTTTTATTTTTATAGTTATAATGTACACTGAAGATGGCATTTAATTTCATTGTACCATGTGCAATGACAATAAACTAAACTAAACTAAACTAAACTAAACAACAACTAAACTAAACTAAATACAATATGTAGCTATTTCCTATTTCCCTCCTTGACCAGTTTTCTTTGGACAGAAGAAAGTACAGTGGAAAAATGAAGGAGAGAGTTTCTTTCTTTTTTTCTTAAAACAAACCAACCCTGTAAAATTCTGAGAATAAGAGGGTAATTGGACAATCATACTCATCAAGAAACATGTTGAAACTATGTCTGAGAGCAAGCTAGCCCTGGGTAAAGACCAGCTGCATATGCAAAGTACAGCTATATACCAAATAATATTTATGATGCATAATCACAGCATCACAGTATGCTAAATCCTTATTATGAATCTAATATGTGATTGATGTATTTTTTTATAGTGGATGGAAATGAGAATTAACAGTAACATAAGTGCTATTATAAATCACTTCAATTCAATTATTGGAGTGACTTATCCATGCAAAGGTGTAATTTTGCATCATCAAAACAAAGATCCTGCTCTGTCCCCAAGAACTGGAAGGAAAATGGGGGGGGGGGAAGAGATCTGCTTACTGAAATAAGAAAATCCACTTAAGGTTGTTGCATAAAAGTGTGGGAAAGAATCATGAGATCATAATTGGTAAGAAGCAGAATTATGTGGTTTAGCACTGATGGGAGGTTTACAGAACCAATTTTAGAAGCAACTATTTTAAATGATAGAGAGCTAATTAGAAGCAGATTTTGTATAAAAAGAATAGAGAGTCATAGAAGAAGGGTTGGGCTCAGAAGTTGGGTTACTTGTTCTAACAGAATTTGTTGCAATTCTCCTTCCCTTCACTGGAAAAAGAAAATGTTGGTATATTCTATAAAATGAATCTAAGTTAACTAATATATGATATACACATAGAAATCTTAAGGTTGTCAATTTAATATTTTTAATATTACCCAGTTTTACCACATCCAGGGATACAGAATACAGGGAAAGAGAGAGAGAGAAAGAGAGGGGGGAAAGAGAGAGGGAGAGAAAGAGAAAGATATTACAAAAGTTTTTCTTTTTTTATTGTTGCTAAATGTAATATTTCAAAAGCAGAAAAAAAATGAAGGGGCATAAAAGTGCATTTATCACGTTTTTCTTAGAACAATTAGCTGAACTCTGCCTTCTTTATCATTATTTTAGGTAGTAAAACCTCATTATTCAGGTTAAATTGCCGTGTTGGCACTTTGTGATAAATAAGTGGGGTTTGGGTTGCAGTTTGGGCACTCGGTCTCTAAAAGGTTTGCCATCACTGCCCTATACTATTCTGGACAAATGGCTGTCTAATCTCTTCTTTAAAAACCTCCAGTAATGGAGCATCCACAACTTCTGGGGGCAAGCTGTTTTGCTGATTAAATTGTTCTCATTGACAGGAAATTTCTCATTAATTCTAGATTGGCTGTCTCTTTGATAAGCTTCCATCTGCTACTTCTTGTCCTGCCCTCAGGTGCTTTGGAGAATAGGTTGATTCCCTCCTCCCTGTGACAGTCCCTCAAATTTTGGAAGACTGCTATTATGTCACCCCTAGTCCTTCTCTTTATTAGACTAGATATACCCAGTTCCCACAACCGTTCATTATAAGCTTTATCCTCCAGCTCCAATACTTTATGTTGCTGTTCTCTGCACTCCTTCTAGAGTCTCAATATCTTTTTTGTATTGTGGTGACCTAAACTGGATGCAGTTTTGGAATTTAGGGGGGAGAGAGAGCTGTAATCTATGAAGCAATCAATGTTTACAATGCTGAAATGAAATGTTGCTAGATTTTTTATGTTCAAAAATACCTTTTAAAAGTGTTTATTATTACAATTTCTTTAGTTTCATCACAAACTTTAATCCCCCACTTATGCCTTTGGATGTGTGACATTATATTAGGTAGTTCCTTTTTGTGTGTGCTTATAATTTATGTAGTGATCTAGATGCAGCATATTATATTTTATTTATTTATATGGCTGCCCAACTAACTAAGATAATTCTGGACACCTTACAACATTAGAAATCCACAACATAAAAATCATATACTTCCCCTCCCCCAATGGCAGCAGCAACACAATGAGACCAACTACTTGATTGGCTAGATATCAAACACTTAATATTCAAATTGCATCTGGCATGGTAAATGCTGGAAAATATTTGGACTTTTTTTCAAACAGAAATGAAAACAACTGATTATATAATCCAGAGTTTGGGTAGAACAAATGGGAACCAGGAATTATTGTCAGAGGTACTCTAGTCCTATGAGGATCAGAAATTGCAGACTTGTTAATTAATCTACTGCTACTCTAATACTTACAAAAGAGAAATTAAGAAAGTGTAATAATTAAGGGCAACTGAACTTTGTGATCACTTGAGGGCAGGTGGTAATTCTTCAGGATAAGTCACTTTTCTCACCAGGCTTCTGATTGACCAATGCACAATTTCCTTTCATGAGATTGTCAGCAGGATGGTGATTCATAATTAGATCTGCAATATCAATTTATGTTCCCTCTGGAAAATTCCATAGGACTTGAAATTTTCTGGAAAACTCATGATACATGAGCAAAAGTAATCAGAACGTTTTGTTCCTACACTTTACGTAATTTCGCTTACCTGACTTATTTTGATCAAACACAGGGTAAATCTGATCTAATGCCAAGCAAAACACCAATCAATAGAATAAACATGACCAGACAGCTAGAATATCTGAAGCTCTACTGAAATAGTAGCAATTAGCAAAAGAACGGCTTGGGCCAGGGATTAATTTTCATCAAGGTTAAAATAGACAAAACGAAACTAGAATAGAACTTAGAAAATGGTATATCGTAACAGTCTTTCTGGCTGAGCATCAAAGAAGGATGATAAAAAGAAAATGATATAATTTAGAAAAAAATATGGAGGCTATCAATCAGAATGAAGGCTGTACAGTACTAGCAACCTGTAGCTTTTCTTTGAATAGAAAACCATGTAAAACACTTTTCATTCATCTCAGTTCACTAATGGCTCAAGCTTTCCTTCAAGTGAGAGACTGAGCTGTATTTGAATGCTTGTTAGATCATACATAGCAAATATATTTAACTCTATATTTAGTTTACTGGCTTAGATATGTAACCACCACTTAGTAGTGTATTAGAATAATAATGTTCTAGATCCAAGGCAGATCTTCATTTCAACTTCAGGTATTTTCACACTTGACTAGAGTGAGAACATTAAAAATGCTATGATACATGTGTATGTACACATGTACACATATACAGTACATACTGGTACATACACACAATTGAACGAAATTTGTAAAAGTATCTTATTCTAAGCAGTGAAGTTTGTCACTTGCATGTTTGCATTACTTTCTCAAGACTGGGTTATGTATTCCTTCCATCCTTGAATTGACAGAAAAATACGTTACATAACTTGTGCTGCCCACACAGCTGAGCTTTATTATGTCTTTGTTATAAAGTCAGGAATTGGTGTTGTCCTTATTTCATTTGGGAGCGTTTTGGTGCACTATCTGGTATTTTTCCCAGTTTCCTTTCTCCTTGCCGACAATAAAAACACTCCAATTTGCTGCCCTTAAGTTGTAGTGGTAGGGCTGTCTAGGTTCTCACTCCAACTTCATCCCATAGCCTTCCTATGCATCACAATGTTGGTTTGTTTTGACATAGGACTATTGATCCTTTGTCAAAACACTAAAAAAACCCACCTGTTAATTGGGACAAAGCTTGAAAAAACAGGTGTGATCTTGTTAAAGACCACTACAAATTGAAGCACAAAGCACTCAACAAACTTAGGAGAAATTACACAACTCAACAACTTGGGAGCTTCCAAAGCAAATAGTTGTCCTTGTTCTTTTGTGACTTTATTATGTCAGAGTGTCCCTCGTTTAGTTGTAGTGGGAGGGCTGTCTAGGTTCTCATTCCAACTTTATCCCACTAAATGAGAGAGCAGAATCATGATCTAAGTCCAATGGTCAGATTTGAATCAAGATTCTTTGGTTCTCCCTGTTTTGAGTTTCTTTTTGTTGTCATTTGGGGAAAATAATCAAAAAGCAAAAGCAGTGGTATGGCTGGCTTTGGATGGAGCTAGACTAGACTGTCTTTAAGACTCTTAAGACCCCACCCTTGATAATGTCCCACCAACCCTAGAATCATGCTACTGCTTGACTTCCCCTATATTGGCATATAACCAGGCATTGGAAAGATAGAACATTGTGTAAACGTATGAGTGAACCTTTGTTGCTCTCATCATCTTGGTTCTTGGCTATCATCCTTAGATGATGAAGGGAGATCAGTGGGACAGTTCCTCTTGTCTTTGACCATTAAGTTGAAACACAGTTGTGCAGCAAATATATGACATAAACTTCAGACATTAGGACTGTTAAATAAAATATTTAGGAGGGACTTTAATTATAGGAGGAAAGATTTGGACTGAACATTAGGAGACACAGTAAGAGGTATTTGACATAACAGTCTTATCAGCTAAGATATTTTCTATTTTGTTATGCGCATTTTATAGAAAGGAAAAGAGCTTGCACCTCTCTTATTTTGCTTCTATAACATCCAAATAAAAGCAGATTGAAAATAAAAAACATGCTTAATTCAGGGGCAGGATGCTTATTCTAGTGTGACCTAAGGTAAAACCCCATATCAACCACCTACTCTAATTTTACGTGGCATTATGGGCTGGGAATAAGTAGAGGCATGTTATGAGGATACATCTTTTAAAACTAGTTATTATTTTTGTACCATAATAAGTTTGATTTGAGAATCAGCCTTATGTCTCTGACTCACTCACACACACACACATTATTTATCTATGATCTTTTTCTGTTTATAATATGCTCTAACCGATTTTCATATTTGAACTGCTCTTTAAGGAATGGGGAAGAGTAATATTCTTCTGTCTCTTTGAGAATTGAAAAGTCTCTAGATCATCATTTCATTTCAAGAGCAGTTATTTCTGGGAGGGAGTGGAGGTAGTAGAACTGGAAAAAAAAAGATATGCACTCCTGCCCTTCATAAGTTTAGCACATACAACTTTAATAGAATAATTATATCTATCGTGTAGCAATTTGAGAGAGCGAAAAAGCTATTAGATGTTCGTGCTACCATTGTAAAGTTTAATACAGGATGTGGGACTCAGTGGAAGTTTACATATGCTATGCTCAAGAGATTGGACACACAAAAGTGGCTAATCAGAGACTAATGTCTGTGAGGTTTGGTATCATCCACTTGTTAATGTTAAAAACTTTAAGTCTAATTAGTCTTTATCTCAAGCAGCTAGAAAACTGTGAAACACAATAACTGAAAAAGAGCAGGGAAATCACTGAAATTTACTCTGAATTATTCCCCCATTTCTCAAAGTCTTTAAATAAAAGTAGATTCTTAAAAAAAATAATTCCCTGGATTTAAGGTAGAACTGTTATTCCCAAGTCTGCACTTTCTCTTTTTCTGTTTCTTCTGACCTCCAATTCTTAATACCTTTATGTTCCATATATAAAATATTTAGAGAGTTTATGATAATTTCACCAAGTTACCAAGTTAGAACAACAAATAAAGCACAATATCTGAGTAGGGTCCAAAGTCTCAAGTCCATCCTACTTCACCTCATTCTGCTTTGTAACTCTGATGTTTTAGATTTGCTCCGAGTGTTTCTGAAATGGTAATTTTTGCCTCTGAAGTCCCCTTAGTTTTCATTCTTTGGTCTCTATAAAAGAAAAACGATGATGCTCCGGTTCTGTTATTCTTTATCAGAATTGCATTTTCTTCTTTTAATTTAGAAAAAATTAAATGATGAGAACGGTAATGTCATGTAACCTATTACCTGTGGAACTTTTAGAGAAATTACAGTAGGTGTGCTATGCAAGTGTAAGGATCTCCGTATTGAAATCAGGAATGGTAATACTTGAAAAAGTTTTGATATTGCCCACTGCTGAAGAAATACTACAGAGAGCATAAAAGTATATGCTAACTTATCTGATTTGGGCTTAAGAACAATTCAGAACCCTAAGAAGACAATTTTGTGTTGACATTGTGAGCTGTGATCCTTTTAATAATGTGGTTGACAAATTCATTAGTTTAATTTAAGACACATTTTAATTTGTCCTCAGTGAAGGAAAAAAGCGGGGTTTTTTTGTTTAGATTTCCTCACAGTTCGATTTTTATTTTTCTTCTCATTAAACACCTCAAACACCAATTAAAAGGAAAAGGGAGAATAAAGCACTCTATTTGGGACTGGCTGCTTTTGATGAAGTAACCAATTGATTGAAATTGGAGCTCCAGGCAGCAGTGCCCAGACACCTATTAGCTCATGCTTGAGGTTTGCTGATGGTTATCATAGCTCAGACATCGAAATGGAAATTTAAGAAGCCACTGCTGTAATTTCCTGAACTGTCCTAAAGAGATTTTGAGGAAAAGATATAATTTAATAGGTGTGTTTGAGTGGGATGAACAGACAATTTAACTCTTGACTGCCATCAGAGTAGATGTAAAGCGTTCAGAAGCCAAAATATTGACCACACAGGGCAGACATAAAACCGAAATTAAAACATGTTTACCTCTGATTTCATAATCAACTCCTTTTGCATCCAATGGTTCCTTTTGTTAATAAGTATGCTTAGATTACAACATCAGGCTGGGAGAAAAAAAATCCCATTCCCCTTTAAGCAGTCTGTTAGAGATTCAAGCATTATATTTCTGAGAATCTGCCTAGAGTTTGAACTGTTTGGGGAGTTAAACCATTATGGATATATAAATGTATTAAAGTAATTATGTAGTTGTTGGGTGTCAGGGAATATACAGATTGAGTAAAGTAATTAAATATCAAATTAACTATTCATTATAGGGTGGATATAATAATTCATTATAGGGTGGATGTAAGTCAATGCAATCCTAAACTGCATTAATAGAGGGATAGAATCAAGATCACATGAAGTTATAGTACTGCTTTACAAAGCCTTAGTAAGACCACACTTAGAATACTGCATCCAATTGTGGTCACCACAATATAAAAAAGATATTGAGACTCTGCAAAGAGTGCAGAGAAGAGCAACAAGAAAGGGGGCTGGAGGCTAAAACATATGAAAAACGGTTACAAGAATTGGGTATGTCTAGTCTAATGAAAAGAAGGACTAGGAGAGACATGATAATAGTGTTCCAATATTTGAGGGCCTCCTACAAAGACAAGAGGGTGAAACTATTTTCCAAAGCATCAAAAGGCAAGATAAGAGACAATGGTTGGAAACTAACCAAGGAGAGAAGCAACCTAGAACTAAGGAGAATTTCCTTAGTGGTGAGAACAATCAACCAGTGGAACAACTTGCCTTCAGAAGTTGTACATGCTCCATCACTGGAGGCTTTCAAAAAGAGACTGTACAATCATTTATCTGAAATGATATAGGGTCTCTGCTCAAGCAGGGGGTTGGACTAGAGGACTTCCAAGATCCCTTCCAACTCTATTATTCTATGTTCTACGTTTTAAGAGGAAATAACACAAATAAAAATTAAAGGTTCAGTTTTATTGTTTATTAGACAATTGTTTATTGACAATAAAATAGGTAAGACCTATAAATCAACAACAAAAATTTCAGAATTTATTATTTTATTTTAATGTGAAATTATGGGACATGAACGAAATCCATTGTTATTTGAGTGGGTTCAGGACAGTATGTGATTCAGACAAAGTATAACAAATAATTGACACATAATTGTCAGTTACATGATCTGTGACTTACAATTTTTATCTAAGGTTTTCTAGAATTTGATGAAGATTAATTTTCACTGAAAACTCAGTATCATGTGTAAGAAAATCTTCAGATTGCATGTGCGGATTCCAAAGAAATCCTGAAAGATTTTTTGGTCAGGTATCCACACCTGAAGGTACTTTGACAGAGCTCTTATTGTTTCTGGGGAAAAAAGAGAGGCAGGAAGTCCGAAAGGTAGCAATTGATGTGTTTTGTTAATAACCATGGATTTAATTATGTCTGTCGGGTATAGATCTTCAGAGTTCTGACTGGACGAAAAGTAGTTGTTATGTGCTTTATAGAGTTCTCTGAATTAAACTGAGTTGAGAAGAAGTGGGATGCTTGCCAGTCCTAAAACATTATAGCACACAGCTAAATCATACTGAATAAAAGAATCTTGGCTCTGCAGATTAGGCAGTTAGTATTCTCCAAAGTGCTTTGCCGTGCCTCTTTTGTGACATGATGTTTTCTAACTGCACAGCATTAGAATTTGGTTGGGAAACTTTGCATAAAAGAATTGGAACACTTTTGGGTGCTTTGCTTTCAGGAACTTGTTTCTTCTCTTGCTTCTGGGCTGATTTGTTTGTAGAGGCTGAACTGCCTCAAGCAATGTAATATCAATGTGAACTATGGGGTATCCTTGGAGATTAGCAAGATTTTCTTAAGTCTTTTCTGTTCTTAACCTCTTTCAAGACTGAAGCTAACAGGCATTTTATTCCATAGCAACTTTGCTAAGTCTTACCCTCTGCTTTTTTTTCTCCCTCTTTGTGAAATATATAAAAACAGTTTTGTGTGTTTTATAAGCAGACAATGTAAAAGGAATGCTTTGAGTGCCATAATCTCTCTTGATGCTTTGCATTAATTGTTAGCCATAAGATGAAACAAGAGGTGAACCTAAAATGCTCAAATATCTGCCCAGTCTTCATTCCTTTGTTTTCTCCTTTCTGGGAAAGCGACCCCTTGCCAGGCACAAACATATCCCAATAATCCTTTTTTTTCCTACCATGTTTTCATGACATTGCTCTCAGCAGTTTAAAATCATCCTTAACTATTCCATTTAAACTGATTTTTTTCCTCTTGTTCTGCCACAGTTTTTGCCATGGATGTGATCTGGCATACTTTATCAACAATATGTTGCTATATGGTTAGAGCTGGAATCTGCCCAGCATTCATGGGCCACTTTACACTGCTATGGGCATACCATCCCACCATTACTGATCATTGGAAACTGCTCTTCATGTTCATTTGGGCTTGAGCTGCAGAATTGGACACCTGATTTCCAGAGGTGGGTTCCTACCGGTTCAGACTGGTTCTATAGAACCGGTAGTAACTTGGCGGCCTGGGTCGCTGGAACCGGCAGTGACCCAGGCCTTCCACGCCCCCGATCCAGTTCTCTCGGTGGCGCCATAGGTGCCGCCATCTTGTTTTTTGCTTCTGCGCATGCGCAGAAGCTTTTTTTTGTATTGCACATGCGTGCGCCCCGCCTGCACAGCACGTCCCTGAGCGAACCGGCAGTAGGAAAATCTGGAACCCACCCCTGCTGATTTCCACAAAGACATTGTTTGCCTAGTACTTTCATAGCACTTGTCCAGTCCTATATGTGCTTCTTGTAAATATGGGTATAACACTCCTCTGAAAGAACAGTAGACTGCACTAGACCTAAGGTTTACTGACTGTTGAGAGACTCCTAGTCCTGAGCTGCACAGAAAATCAATTTAAATAAGGCAGCCAAATTACATTACTTGGGTATTTCAAGGTAGACCTATACTACCTATGTAGGTATATGCTGGACCAGCTGTAACTTTTAAGTGGTCTTCAATCCCCATTGTCATAATCCAAATGTGAAGTGACCAAAGCATGAATGACTGTGAGTAGGGCTTCGTGGTCTAGAAAAGGAGGAGCAGAAAACAAAACTATACAAAGGCCATCCTAGCTACCTGCTCTTTTACAAGAAGCTAAGAGTCTAAGACAGTGATGGCGAACCTTTTTTGGCTCGCGTGCCCACACCCATGCCCTCCCCTGTGCATGCGTACAACCCCCATGCTGCCCCCTGCGCACTGCCCCCCCCCCGCGCACTCACTGAAGCCTCCGGACTCCTGAACTTCAGGGAAGCCTCCTGAAGCCTGGGAACGGCGAAAAACGGCCCAACGGGCCAACCGGAAGTTCATTTCCGAACTTCCAGTTGGCCCATTGGGCTGTTTTTCGCCGTCCCCAGGCTTCAGGAGGCTTTGCTGAAGCCTGGGGAGAGCAAAAACGGCCGAAAAGAAGGCAGAAAATCAGCTGGCCAGCGCACGCATGTGCGCTGGAGCTGACATAGGGCAACGCCTTGTGTGCCCTCAGATATGGCTCCGCGTGCCACAGATTCGCCATCACCGTTCTAAGAGGACCTCTCAAATTGTATGTCAGTTCTCACTGTGTAAATGCCAGTCCATTAAAAACTAAACATGGTAAGTTCACATATCAAAGCCCACAACCACTAAGATTAAACCAGAACCTATTTTAGAAAGCAAAAATGTATTAGGTATTTTCCATTTGGAAAATTAAAATAAATACATAAGTAAGTCCACACCAAGCTCCCATACCTGTTTTATTTCCTTGGTAAGATTTATTTTACTAGTGTTTTATCCAAATTTATTAATTGCTTTCTCCCAATCCTTTATGGATTTTTCCTAGCCATAGTATAATATTAATCTTCAGTTTTCTAAATTTAGCTTTTAGTTTGATCCTGAATGAAACTAGTTTAAAATGAAACTCTCTGCTCTTTAATTATTTAAGTAGTTCTTATTCTTTAAGTGTGCACATGTCTAATATTACAAACTGAAAGTTGTTCTCTTACATAATTTTGTGTTGGACAATATAAAATTTTATTGGAAACAGAAATTGGCTGAACCTGATGGCAATGGTGGAATTTGTTCTTTTTATTAAAATTTTCCTTTCTCATTGTTTGACTTTTATTAATCTTTTTATAACAGTTCAGGCTATTGCTTTCTAAAAAGAAGCACTTTTGTTACTAGAAGCATTAGTTAGCCTGATAAGGGTTTCGGTGCAACTTCTTACTCAAAGAAATGGCATTGTGAACTATTGTGTTTCCAGACACGATCAAATAAAACTGCAGGTAAAGACTGCAGCAATATTTGAAAGATTACCTTTTTTCCAGCACTAACTGATTCTGCCTTTTAACTGATAAATGAACTCTCTGGCATGGTTATGAATTTTAAAGAACATCAAGCAAAACATTGTTTTTAAATTAGTTTCCATTGTGTTTTACAGTAAAGCAATGGAGCAGCCCTTCTGCTTCACAGACCCGGTTAATAAGGGTGACCGAGCACATCTTCATTAAACTGTTGGCGTTGCTGTGTTAGAGGATTTATTTGGTCCTAGCCTACTTTCAGATCACGACCTTAATGAATCAACAGTAATGACTGCACCCTGAAAATGTTTTGTCGAGTTGTCATGGATCTGAAAGCAATTAGTAGTTCAGTACCTTGTATTTTGGAAGAAGGGAGACCCCAGTGCTTTCTTTTTCTTAACAAGAGAGTCTAGCTGTCACAAACTTTAAAATTCACTTGTCTGATTGATCAGCATGTTACCACCTTCACCCAAATCAAGATAAAAATAATACTTTATTTTAGAATGTTCTATTCAGCTTATGAACTAAGCACTTTAAAAAAAATACACTAATGTTTATGTAGCATGCTATTTCAGGTCGCAAAAGATTTCCAGAAGGAAGATCCTGTAGGACTATTGGGAAAGCTAAGGTTGATAACATGCTAGGGTTGGTGATTTACACTAACAATAAAAAGGAATTTAAGTATTTTCAAAATTAAAGGAGATGAATATATTATTCATTGAAGATGGCAAAATGCAAGCAAGGCACAAAAGACTTATGCACTAGGTACTCAGCTTATATTTTGGTTCAGTCTTCTCCAAATAGAGAGTATGTGTTTCACCAGGCAACTGTGAAGAGTAGAATTAAAGCTTGGGGTTCATAGTCAATAGTCAAATATGGCCTATTTACTTTTAATGAACATAAATCATGAATTGCCACTTATAGTACTGAAGGAACTAGTGATATCTTGCTGCACCTTTTTGTACAAGTAGTCGTCAACTTACGACCACGATTGAGCTCAAAATTTCTGTTGCTAAGTGAGACAGTTGTTGAGTGAGTTTTGCCCTATTTTACGACCTTTCTTGCCACAGTTGTTAAGTGAATCACTGTGGTTATTAAGTTAGTAACATGGTTGTTAAGTGAAACTGGCTTCCCCATTGACTTTGCTTGTCATGAGATCACAAAAGGGGATCACTTGATCTCAGGACTCTGCAACCATCATAAATATGAATCAGTTGCCAAGCATCTGAATTTTGATCATGTGACCATGGGGATGCTGTAATGGTCATAACTATGAAAAATGGTTATAAGTCACTTTTTTCAGTGCTGTTGTAACTTCGAACAGTCACTAAGAAAACTGTTGTAAGCCGAGGACTACCTGAATTACCTTTGAGGAGTTCTGATAAATTGATGAAGTATCAGGTGAGTAGAGGCACTTAAGGCATCTTCCAAAAGAAGAAAATGGAGGATCTAGGAAACTACCAATCTAGCAATTTCTAAACATCTTAAATACAGTGTAGTAATCATAAGAAGCCAATGTAGTTATGGCAGTACCAACTTTTGCAATCACTTTATTCTTTTTTTAGCCTTAGTAGATTGTGAAATTGATGTAATTACAGTTTGATTTCTGCAAAGCATCTGACAAAATGTCCCATATTATTCTGATTTGCAAACCAGTAAAGCATTGGGTGGATGGCATAGCTATCACGGTAAATATAAAATCATTTTTCAATAGCACTCTTCAGTGATTTCTCATTCAAAATGAGAAATACTGAATGGGGTATTATAAGGCACAGTCTTCTGCCTTGTAGGAATTATTTTTATTAATTATTTGGATGACAGATGCTAGTCAGATTGCAGATGAGATAAGATTTATATCCCTGGAAGATAGAAATAAAATCTGAAATTAACTTGATACATTAGCAAAATGGGCTGAATATTAAAACAATGGTTTATCCTTGATAGTGATGACATTCTTCACTTAGAGAACAGAAATTAAATGCACAGTTCTAGAATGGAGATACCTGGCTTGATAATAGTATTTGGAATAATCTTAGAAACGATTTTGGAATAATAGTTAATTGCAAGCTGACTATGAGTCACTTATGGGACATTGTTGCAAAAAAAAAAAGGCAAAATATTTTATTCATAATCACAGAAGAATAATATTGGCCAGTCTCCCTGCAAGTAATGTGTCCAATTCTGGTTACCACACCTCAGAAAGAATTCAGAGAAACTGGAACAGGTTCAGGGAAATGAAATCACGATGATCAGAGGACAGGAAGCAAAGTCATATGATTGAAGGCAACAAGAATGTTTAGTCTTGAGAACAGAAGACTGAAAAGGGTTTATGATAATCACTTTATAACGACTAGAATGGTTGAAGTCTGTTCTTGGTCATAAAAGATGAAGCTGAGAGAAAAGTGTAAATTTTGCCTCTTCTATCTAGAAGACAAAGCTTAAGATTTCTTCTTAAGGCTGTCTTTGGGTGAAAAACTCTTTACTTCAGTCTTCACAACAACAGTAATATCCTTTAGAAAGTAGATACGTTTAGTTGACTGCCATTTTACTCATTTATATCAGAAAGACAAGGATTAATAAATACATAATGCAGGCTGAACCACAATATACATCCTACAAACTTTCCATTAATGGCATCCTTGCCCATAAATCAGAACTTAATTCAAATCAATTCTGAATTATAATACTTTCTTTAGCCACAAGGTGGTGTAACCTAATACCAAGTTCACATTTTTTTAAAAAAAACCCGCATGTAATTAACTTATACTAAGTAGTGAATATAAAGTCTGATGTGTTGATCATTTATTGCCTATTATTTGACCATTATTACCTATTATTTGACCCCAGAAAGCCACTTGTTGAAATGCAAACAATACTGCATTGTTTGTATTTCAGCAAGTGGCTTTCCAGGAGTCCAATTCTGCTGAGTTTTTAATAGATTAAATGTGCAATCTCCTCCACGAAAAACCAAGTCCAGGTAAAAGTTCACTTTAATAGACCAGTAGGGGATGTTCCTGATTGACAAAATAGAAAATATGTCATTATGGCAATGTTGTAATTTGCATAAGAACATCATTACACAAGTGACAAAACTATGCATATTTGATTTGATGTTCATTTGGGTAATGAAATCATGCAATTGATGATGTCACTTGCATAATACCCTTATACAATGATGTAAATCATTATGAATGTTGGCCTGCTGTATTGTATCATTATCCAACACTTTGAAGTTTCAATGTATTCTATTGTTTATATACTGTATGCCTTTACTGAGCAAAAGGAAATGGATATTGCAGGCCTACAATATTGTCCTTATGGATTATCATGACATCTTCAGGAGCAATAAGAACTTCCACTTCTGGGTCAACAATTAAAATAGTCTGGAGGTTTTTTTTTTATTTGTTGGATTCCTATTTCCATTGTTTTTCATGCTGGGGATTATGGGAGTTTTCCCAATACATCTGGAGGCCATCGGATGAGGGAAGACTACATTACAAGTTCATCCCTCTTCTTTAAACCTGAAAAGTCAACTTTGAGAGTATTAGCCAGTGCCTTGTATAAGAGTGGGTTTTTTTTTCAGTCCAGAGACTTTATCTTCAATTCTGATTTTAATATAAGTTGACTTTTGAGCATAGATTATTGACAATGATGGTATTATTGTAAATTAAGATGCTTTAAAATATTCCCCCAACTACTTAGTAGTTTATCAGCATGCTTTTAGAGGAAAATATATTGTAGTTAAAATACCATCTATTATTGACCTAGTCACTCGTGGAATATAAGCTTTTCAGATTGTCAGAAGAGGATTTATCATCAGTTTGTGTGATCCAAAAAATGGCTGGATTTAATATTAATTAAGATAAATCAAACTGGCTCTTTAAGAGTTTATTTTTTTTAAAAAAAAAAAATCTGAAGTAGTTCTTCCTAAAAAAAAAAAAAGAACAAGTGAGATTGTTCATCCCAGAAATGGGATGATCTCTATAGTTCAGATTTATTTCACAATAGGGTTACTGTGTCTTTAAGCGCTGAGTTTGTTGCCCACAGGCAGTTATTAAAACACAAGTGATGCCTCCATGGCCCTGTCCTTTGTACTTCTCCCTTCAGGTAACACTTCCTTTCCTCCCCACCACAGAAATCATTAGCCAGTTCCAAGTATATGAAGGTATTATGCTGCCTATTTTCTTTTGAGTCTCTCTCTTTTCCTTCCTCCCTGGGTGTGCCTTGTTTGATTTGCAAGTAACCTGCTAAGTTCTCTCCCAGCTCCCCCCCCCTTTACGCCCTGCCCACACCAAATGAGCTGGGCTGACTGAGGCAAACAAACAGCCACAGCTCCTGCTCAAGCATGCATAATGCATACCGCCCCACACCACTCCCACAGCCCCAGTGATGCAAAGGGAAGCCTCGCCACGGCAGGCATTCGAATAGGCGCGTTCTCAACTAACTAACACACGGCACCTTCTCCTGAGTGCCACAAGGTATTTCTTTCATTTTAGCTTTGGGAAGGAGGCTGGCAAGTTTTAAATGGGCAGTAAGGCAAAAACAGAAGCAAATGTTGTATGGGGCGAAGGTGGGGGGGGGAAGGAATTGAGTTGAGCAACACGTTGCTTGTGATATCTTTGAAACTCTGGTGCTGAAGGTTTAACTGCATGTGTAACCTGAGAATACTAAGGTGGCGTAAGGAGCATGTGCTTTTAATTGGTGATTTGAGCTGGGAGCCTAGAGGGATGAGACTGGCTGCCCTTTGCCTGCATCTGCACCTTGGCAAACCTGCTTCTTTTTGGTTCTAACTTTTGTATTAAAAAAAAAAAATCGGCTCATACACCTAGCTGCACATAGACTGGGTTCATCAGGGAAGAGTTTGCTCCTCATTTTAAGAAGAAATGCTTATGCTTTTAGCACACTTGCTGAATGGCAAAGAAGGAGAAGCTTCTTAGTTACTTGGGGATAGTCCAAGGTTTCTGTTTGTTACAGTTTTCTTAAAATAAACAACAGAATGCTCCATAAAGCATGTCAGCATCTAAAAATAGTGACAGGTGTATTTCTGTACAGTATTTTGGTTTGTTTTACAAGTTCATAAGACAATTACAGTGAATTTCATTTTCATGAATTAAACCCGCTTCTGTAAAATCCCCCACTGATTACAATCTTTAAAAAAAAAAGAGTTTAATTCCATCTTCTGTTTCACTTTTTTGCAAGTTTGACATTCAACACTGAAAGGTACTGCTGGGATAAAGTTAGTGAGACCTCTGAATGACTTGCACTAAAATACACAACTATTATGGTAAATATTAAATCTAGGATTCTGTCAGAGAAAAGGGGGTTATCTGAAAAATACTCCGTTCTATAGTGTAAAAAAATGCAGGCTTACATTCAAATCATTGATATGGCGATGAGAAAAACAAATCTTGGTTTTAATAATATTTGGAGAAAATAAAGCTTCCTAGGAAATCACTGCTGTGACCTTAAAGCCAAGACTTTAATTTTATAAGTCGCTGAGTGAATAATTTTGTTATAATAATTGTATGATTAGATATTCTTCTAGGTAGAGTTGCATTTATTTGTTTTCTTCTTTTTTCTCTTTGGCTGGACAAGTGCCAAATAGTGTTTAATAATTGGTCTCTATCCAATAACACCACCGCACCCAAAGAATCTTGAGGCTTCTTTCAATTGCCTTTTGAATAGATCACAATTTATAGCACAAGAGAGCTCTGTGGCAACTTAAAGACACGTAAAAGTACTGGGCTAGTGCAGAATGCATCTACTGAAGTGGGACATAAAAAAGTTAATGCTACAATTAGTGGTCTTTATAACATACTTCTTTTGGGAAGTTCCTTCCGCAATCTTTTGGACTAGAAGTCTACTTTTACATGTTGAATGTATTTGTGGAAATCTTGCAGTTCTATAAGCTTTATCTTCACTCCCCAAACCAGAAATTATATACTGTATATCAAGCACTATCTATTTGCATTTGGTCTTATCACATATTGAAGTGGAGGGATATCGGAGGAAAAGCAGTGATGATGGAAGTAATTTTTTTTTCTTGGCTGTATGTGTGGTTGCCACAAGCACACTACTGTAGGAAGAGCTATTAGTAGTAGGTTTAATGAACCTTAGGGAAAGCAGAAATCAGGTACAAGCTTCACATATTATTAGGATTAGAGTTCAAGTGATGGGAGGGAGCTCTGAGTACGTAGAGAGAGAAGGTACCATCTAGCACAGTATCTCAATCTTGGCAACTTTAAAATGTGTGGATTTCATTCTCCAGAATTCCCCAGTCTGTATGCAGTTCTACACATACCCAAGATTCAAATAGCCCCCACTTTTTTGAAGGGGTTGTTGGTGAGCATAACTGAAGCCCCCCTTTCTTTTTCTTTGTTCTCATCTGGGTTTGCTATCTCTGCCATCTTTGTTCTTTTTTGTTTTGTGTTGTTTTCTTGTTTAAATGTATGTTTACAATACAAGCTTAAGAGCATTAAGAGACATTAAGAGTAAACATTAAGAGATATTAAGAGCAAATGTCTGGGGGTAAAATGGACAGACATTTCCATAATTTATGTCTATGGATTTGCGGTGGAAGTGCCTTGCTTCTATTCTATCTCTAATATAATCATATCAGTAGAATGGACATAATGGATAGAAGTTCCACAATTCATAAGTTCCCCCTCTCTTCTTTTAGTTAGTATGGCAAGCACAAATTGTCCTCATAAGTTTCTGGTGCTTGGAACAGGAATGGAGAATTTCCCACTTGCAGGCCAATGTTTGCATACCAGTTTTCTGTATCCTAATTATAAAGCTTGGGACAGCTTCACAATCATTGAGTACATCAAATTTCCAGTGAGCCACATATGCATTACCCTCATCTAAGGTGAAGGATGGATGAAATGGGAAGCCATCATTTCAAGGTGTTTTGAGCATTCTGAATAGCTTCTCTTTTTAGATGTTGCCTGATATCACTACATGGAGAAAGAGAAGAATACTGGACATATCCCACTGATGTCCTCAGGCTTGAGGAAGGGTGAGCTGTTGTAAGCAATGGGTTACATGTGCGAGTAGAACCAAGCTTATTAAAAGCATCTAAACTGCAGGGGTGTCAAACTGGCTGTCTGCAGGCCAGATGCGTCACACGCAGGCCACACCCACCCCAGCTCCGCGAAGGGAAAAAACGTTGCGATACATCACGTGATGGCAACATGGCACCATGAGTTTGACACCTGTGGTCTAAAGACAGATACTTAAGACCCCAAACAACAAATAATGTACATCATAGAAGTTACAGGGTATGATAGAAAGCATGTACTTTTGAACATTCCCTCTTCTTGTTGGAGAAAAGAGAGAAGAGTGAAAGAAATCAGAGCAAAAACAAAGACTCTTCTGTGTTCCTACTAGTCTTTTACACCTAGTGGTCAATTAGAAGCCCAAAGAACCAATGTTTTTGGAACTGGAACTGAATTTTCAACAGTTCGGTCCTCCGACCATATTCTGTGTGAAATAGTCTATATAATAGAGTATTTGGTAGTCTCTGAACTTGGTTGTTTGCTTGTAGATGTTTCATGACCAAACTAGATAACATCATCAGTGCAAGTGAGTGGTTTGCTTCCTGTTTATATACAGTAGTCTGCCCTGCCAGTTTTGATGAGGGTGCAGTTTTCTCCTTGATTAGGGTATTGTTTTCTGCTTGATTGTTTTCCTGGTATTAATCTCTGTTTAACTTGGTGATAGCTGCTGGAGAGGATTTTTTTTTTAATTATTCTTTCTTAGCTTTTATGTTGCCTCTTGAATGGTATATAAATTTGGTTTATCTCTATGTGTCTATTTATCTCTATGTGTCTATTGATGGCTGAATGCCAAGCTTCCAGGAGTTTCTTAGTGTTTTGGATTTAGTTTGGTTTATAGTGCTCACAGTTTTCCAGTTGATTCTGTCCATGTGTTTACTTGATGTTCATGGATACACTCTGCTAGTCTTCTGCCTGTCTGCCTACATAGTGGCAGTCCTTACACTATACATAATAGATGGCTCCTGTTTCTTCTTGGACTACTGGGTCATTTGGTTTATTTAAAATGTTTAGGAGGGCTTTAGTTGCTTTGTGTGGTACAGCAATGCTGTCTGGTTGTAATAGTCTGTTACTTGTTTTTGAGATGTTTGTGATGTATGGTAGTGTTTTCTTCTCATAGCGCGTGTTGGTTGTGATGTAATGGAGTGACTGGTCAGCGATTTTTTGAGTATCCATTTTGTTGAAAGATGTTGTGTTTCCTTTTTCTGGTGTTCTGGATCACTGCACTATATTTGTATTCGTCCTTTCCCCCACACATTCAGAGTACATTTGAAATTCATTCTACTATCAGAAATGGAAGTCAGCCTTTTTTTCTCACTGGGACAGTGCCCTGGAAACTACAACTACAGTGTTCAGCCAAAATGCATGGAGTACTGGTGTTTGTGAGTGAATTGTGAAATTAAACATACAATGAAAACATTGCTTTTAAAAATAGAGAAATAATGCAAAGAGGCTATTGCAGAATAAATGATTGGTGAAAAACCAAAAGTTTTCAGTTCTGTATATGGGAAATGGATAGCTCCAATTAGTCATAGTTTGATGAAAAACTGTGAGTGGTATAGATAGGAAAATAGGTTCTTTTATTTAAATTTTATGAAATGTTGATTGGACTGTATAACTTAAAATAAATAATAATTGCTTGTGACTTTAATTTTTTTTTTTTTGTCTCTGTTTTTCCCCCCAATTTTTTTCTCCTATAAGAAATGGTAGGCCAGAATTGTAGAACTGTTGCCAGGAAAGCAAAAGGGTAAAATTAGCCAAAGTTAATGCAGGATGTTAAGAGGAACAAAAAGGGTTTTGTAGAAGTGTTCAAAATAAAAGGAAAATATAACAGCTACTTAATGAAAATAGATAAATGTTAATACATTACAATGAAAAAGCAAACAACTCAGCTTACATTTTCTTCAGTCTGATCCAACAACAAATATGTATCCATCAAGAAACTGAAGAGCCAGAAAAAGGGCAAGGTTGAAGCACCAGATTGATAGAAATATGGCTGAGGTATAACTTCAATTTAAATGAATTTAAATGTTGAAGATCAAATTAATTGCACCCTTATGTATTACCCTTGTAAAATCCTGAAGAACCGAAGGCCAAGATGAGTGGAGGGGAGCAAATGTTCTCACTGTTTTCAAAAAATAAAGTATAGGAAAATTCAGCAATCTATAGGCCATACCCTAGAAAGATGCAAGAGGATTTCACAGAGAGATTTATCTGTCACCATCTTAGATACACTGCAATTATTTTACACAGTAGAAATCATAAGCCGAAATTTTGGCAAACTATATTTTGTAGGATCCAATCTGGGTCGGTCACCAACCCAGATTAGATCCTGCAACATTATCTTGGGGTATGTATATTTGCTTTCATTCATGAACTACATTTTACTTTCTTCAGATAACTTTCTTAATACTCTAGTCTAGATATACTGTAATATACATTGGCTTTAGCAAATCATTTGATAGAATACCTTTCTAATGAGCATGTCAGTTAAGTTGGGCTAGATGAAATTATAATAAATGCATATAAAGCTTTATAATGCATATAAAGCTTTCCTAAAAATGGTATTTAGAGTGGCTCATCAATGGTTCCTCATCTATTTGGGGAGAGGAATTTACGAGATACTACAAGGATCAATCCTGAGTCCTTTGTGGTTTAGGATTTTTATTAATGACATGAATGAAGCGATGGAGGTAATGTTTATGGAATGAAATAAAATTGAGTGGGAGAAGTAACACCCAGAGGTTATTTCATTTATACCTTTGGGCAGGATGGGTGTAGCCCCCATTGAGGAATGGTTGTATGTCTATTGCTTCCAGGTTTTACCATATTTTCTTCTTCTTAATTGCTATCTTGTTTTTATGTTTTTGCTGAACCACCCAGAGTCATTGGGTTTGGGATGATATACAAATGAATATATAATAGATAAGTTTTAACTAGGAGCTGCAAGCAACAGAATGGAATTTTACAGAGACAAGTGCAAAGTTCTTTGATTAAGAAAGAGAAACTATATATGTGTGTCTGTATGTCAGAGGTGGGTTCCTACCGGTTCGGACCGGTTCTACAGAACCGTTAGTAACGTGGCGGCCTGGGTCGCTGGAACCGGTAGCAACCCATGCCTGCCACGCCTCCGAGCTGGTTCTCTCAGTGGCGCCATAGGTGCCGCCATCTTGTTTTTTTGCTTCTGCGCATATGCAGCTTTTTTTGTACTGCGCATGCGTGCAAAGCACGCACGCACCTGCGACCCGCCCACGCGTCGCATCCCTGAGCGAACCGGAAGTAGGAAAATCCGGAACCCACCCCTGATGTATGTGTTCAAGGGAAGGAATTTTTTCAACCTTATTCAGCTTTGATCATATTTGACCTCAAGTACTTTGTCCACTTCTGGGAATCACACATTAAGAATGATTCTGAGAAATAGGTAAAAATACAGGCCATCAGATGGTCAGGCCCTTCTAGATACTATGAAGAAAGACCAAAGAACCTTTTCATGTCTGACACTGAGAAAAGATCACTGAAATGGGGAGTTATGTTAACATTCTTCAATTATTGCAGAGTTGTCACACAAAGGAAAGTGAAAACCAGCTCTTCTTGTTCCAGATTATGGGGCATGTTAACCCTTCCCACACCAATGAAAGAACAACTCTTGCCACCCAAATTCCCTCAAATTTTCTTTTGGGGATTTTGGAGAAAATAAAGGCAGAGAAGAGAGAGGGGAGGGGAGGGGAGGGTTAGGGTAGCTCTTATGGACATAAAGTTCACAAGAGTTTCATTTCTTAATCATGTTTGGATATAACTAATTTACACATAAAGAGAAGCCATTAAGAACCTTCAAAATGGCATGTTTTATAATACTAAGTGAGTTTTCTTCAATCCTTAGTCAAAGAAGTTTTACATACAAGCTGAAGGACTTTCATTTTTTTAAATAAACAACAAGAAGATAATTAGGACATTGGTTTTGGAAAGTTGTAAATGAACTAGGATTTGAAATAAGATTTTGAAATTAATTATTACAATTATTTCTATGGGAAAATACTATTGTTTTTTCTTGGAAAAAATTGGATGGAACTTTGAAGGTTGGACACTAGCGATAAAGAAGATAAAAAAAGAAAGAGATAGATTATAATTAAAGAAGAACACTTAAATTTAACATCAATAAAGATTAGAACAAAATACTTTCACTATTGGACAATATGTGTGAACAATGGGCCCAGAATTTAATTTTAACTGTCTGCCATTATAGAGAGACTGTATTTAAAAGATGATATAGAAGAAGAAGAACAGGTTTTACTGGACAAGACTGATACTGATTTGAAAGTGGATTTAAAAATCAGGTCACAAGAATGATAAGGAAAAAGATGCTATATGGGATATACAAACAAAACCAGTTGATGTCTTAATAATTAAAAAGTCTATACAAATAATAAACTAAAAATGTGACCTTGATAACTTTCCCTTATTGGATTTACAAAAGAGGCTTGTTAAAGTTTTGAAGAATCTTGTGAGAGGAAGAGGAAAAAATGAAATCAAATTCTAGGATGATATTGAAAGGGATTAAAGATCAATATTGTTAAAAATAAAAGGCAAGAATATAAATTATTTTATTTGATCAAGGTTAAATTAGATGTGTTGTTATCTCTGGTAACCCCTAATGCATGTTTGCTGATCAGGACTGAACAATGAGCTTTTAAAGTTTTATTTATAGCTAAGAGATGAGATATGAGAAGAGATCATTTATTGTATTTTAAAAGAAGGTGATCAGTTATTAAAATTGTTTATACTTGTGATGAAGAGGGAAGCTGTTTCTTTATACAGTATATTTCTTTTATTTCTCTTTACTATATTCTTATCTCGTTTGTTTTCTGCTATTCTAGTTCTTCTTTTCTGTACTTTTTATTTTTTCTTTTTGTTTTCTTGTTTTTAATTTTTAATTTTATCTTTTTAAGTGTGGGTGTGTGTATGTGTGTGTGTAAAAGAAATATTGGAAAATCCTTCCAAAAAGTGAGTTGATGTTGACTTCATAATCTTACCTTCATGTTAAAAAGGCTATCAGAACTAACTCTAACTATGGCTCTTAGGTTTCAGAGTTATTCAATTTTGGTAAACCCAGTCATATGAGCTGCTTGAGCCCAATCGAGCCATAGAACTGGCACCCTACCAGGCAGTCAGATCATTTACATGTTGCTCTACTCCAGTGAAAATAGCTTGCAGGAAAACATCTACTATACTTCCATGGGAATGTTTAAAGGCCCTCTTGCTGAGAAAATCCACATTATGGATTATGATGGGTAGTTTCATAAAATGCAAAGTATGTGTATTAGTTATGGAAACCCAGAATAATTTAACAATAATTCATCTACCAACATCATTATTTATACAATATTTTATCTTGTTCCCTCCCTGTTTTCTGCTGGAAAGATAACTGTAAGTTTGTAGGACAGACTGGCCCCGCATTAGCTATCTGTTGAAAATGAAAAGTATCCTTCCTTTCTACTAATAATGATCCAATTTGTTGCTGCTGTTGTTCATACTTCTCTGCAAAACAAAACACTTGTCCTTGATAAAATGTGATACTTGATTCCATGTGCCTTGCAAAAGAGGAAAGGATTTATTTCATTCATATTAAGTTGTTTATTTTGCAGCCATTTTATAGCCTACAGGGTCAAGTCCTGGCCAAATACAAGGACTAAAATATTCTCAGGAATGCTGATCTATAAGACTTTCTTTTCTGATGTGAAGCATGGGATAAAGGCTTAGCAAACTGAATAACAATTGAATAGAATATATATTTATATATTACACTTTTAATGTTTTATGCTTTAAGCTACCCAGGTTGTTGCATTACATTTATTTATTAAATTTATTTGCTGATGGATGGCAAATAAATTTACTAAATAAATAAACATTTTATTTAAAATTATCATCTGTAGAAGCCACTGTTTTGCTATTGGTGATAGTAACAGCAGTTAGAAATGGCAAATTCTGTTCTACTTTATTTACTTTTGTAAAAATGACCTTTATAGGGCAAAATAAATAAACCCACCTCTGTTGTAAAGAACTCAGATAATGAAAAGCTTGTTTGGAATCCAGTTTAGTTCTGAAATTTGGGCACAAAGGAAATAGTATTTCTTTTTCTCTCTCTTAAGAAAAATAAAAAAATGTAGTAAACTTTTACCATCAGTTAGATACTAGTACATTTTTTGGAGGGGGGGGAAGGAATTTGGTGGACTCCTGTCACTGGTGCCAACATTTTAATAAAGTACATAATTCATAAATTGTTCTCTGCAACTCATTCTTTGGTTCAGGCTGCATCATCAGTCATGATCCTTTCTTCACTATGATTTTACATCAACAATGGTGGTAGTGGTATTGTCCTTGGCACAAATTCCTTTGATGTCTAATATTAAAAGCTATGAATCCTTGAATACCAGAAGAACCATAAGATTACAAGACTGTATTCTTATGGAGGAGGAGAAGGATAAGGAGAAGAAGAAGAGAAGAAGAAGAGGAGAAGAAGAAGAAGAGGAGGAGGAGGAGGAGGAGGAGGAGGAGGAGGAGGAGGAGGAGGAGGAGGAGGAGGAGGAGGAGGAGGAGAAAGAAGGGGAGCAGGGGTGGAAGCAGAGGAAGGAGGAAGGAGGAAGGAGGAAGGA
>QLTV01003402.1:288411-313708 GCA_003457575.1 Thermophis baileyi
GACTTTTAAGCAAGAAGGAGTTATCTTGTCTGGGCCTGGAGCTTTTCCTGGCTTTTGTCTGTGAAATAGGTCTTGCACTTCCTTTTCTGTTATCACTAGGGGTTGTGAACCCAATGGTATGGGATGGGGTCAGTTGTAGGAGGCTTGGCTGTTGTTGTTGTGTATGAGATGGGGGTTGTGGAGATAGGTGACTGTAGTTTCCTTTCAAACCTGCAGTAAAACACGTTCAGGTCATCTGCCAGTTGCTGATTTCCTTCAGCCTGGGAAGGTGGTTTGCCTTTGTTGTAGGCAAACCACCTATTTGTTGTAGTTGATGAATAAACTTCACTCTAGTCCTATATATTCTGAGGTGATAAGATCTAACTCAGGGCTGTCAAACTCCCAGCCCACGGGTTGGATGTGTCACGTGCTGGCCACACCCACACCCAGTTTAGCGAAGGGGGGAAAAGTCCCGATACCACCGTGACGATGTGAGTTTGACACCCCTGATGTAACTATTATGTCTACAGGAATTGTTATTTTGGTATACCTTTATATATTAAAATATGTGAATCTGTCTCTTTAACAGAAGCAGATGGAAAAGTAGAATTTGTCTAGGAATATAAAAAGAATCTTACCTGCAGCAAGGCAGAGGATCTATTTAATACATCATCCTGTTTTCCATATTCCTCTTCTATAGGAAACCCACAAGTAGAACAGAATAGTTTTCTGCTATTGTTCCTCAGCAATCAATGCTTCTGTTCCTTGAGGTAACCTTTTGCTCTTAGAGAAAGGCTATATATAAGTGCAAAAGAACAGTAACATGTAAGAGGATGTTTCTTACTGCCGGCAGAAAATTTTGCACTTCAGGCTGTCATAGTGAAGAAAAAAAATCTACACCACTTCTCTGTAACAGGATTCGAGTAGCATCTTTTCTGACTAAAAAAAGCTTATTAAAAGGCATACGTTTTTGTGACTGGAACTCACTTTATCAGTTGTATAGAGTCTTTTTGTTTTCAGAATGTCCTGTGGCTTAGATTCGCTAGCTCTTACATTGTCTTTATAAGTGACAGGAGTCTGTTTTTCCACCAGCCATGTATATTTCCATCCTAAAACTGGGTTTTGACATTGCAATAAATATGCACTCATACAGATGTGACAACATGAAATGTTATCTTTAATAAAATATCTGATCTATTTTAAATATACATAAGAGCTAGGACAATCTCACAAGGAGAAAAAGCCTTATACAATGGTCATCCTTAAAACTCTCTGCTCTCATTTTCTGTAAAAGAAATATAATATCTGCTAGTTATTTAATAGATATTTATAGATTCTACTAGTTTACTTAAAGACATTTAAACAATATAAGAAAGCTGATTTTGAGAAGGGTAGTTTTATTTCTGTTAAGATTTTATTAATGGCTTCTATATAAATGAGATAAAAGGGACCATTAATATAACTTGTTCCTCCCACAAAAAACCTTATGAGCCTACTGGAATATCTTCATTCCTTCATTACTATGTAATCAATATGTGTATAATAAAAATATCTCTGTCATTGTGTAGTAATGATATTCTTTTTTCTTTCTGTCAGACAATTCTTCATCTCTTCTTGAAGATGAGGAGCTAGGTATGGAGGCCACCAGCTGGCAGCTGAACAACACATCCATTAATGGCCACGGTGAAAGTGCAACCACAGCCCGCTTCCCCAGCTGGGTGACTTTTGATGACAATGAAGTTAGTTCCACTTCTCCAATAACTACATCTCCTGTGAAACAAGAATCCTCATCGTTATCAGAAGGAGCAACAACAGCAACCACCCAGGTCATAGTTGTGAACACTAGTACCCCTTTATCCTTTAAAAAAAGGGAACGCCCCAAGAGCACCTTGGGTGATTTTTCTAAAGTTCAGAAGCTCGATCTTTCTTCCATCACCTTGGTGCCATCAGTTGGTGGAACACCGCCCTGGAGTGCTACTAATCCTTTCCTTGATGTATCACTAAAGGATGTTCAACCTTCTCCTATCAATCCATTCAGTTCTTTCTTTGAGGAAAGGGATAGACGTACCCAAGGCAACTCTCTGTCTGGAAACACTAGTAAAAACCAGAGAGATTCTCTTCTTATCCTTCATCAGGAACCTGATTCCATTAGCTTCAATGAGCCAAGTACACACCTCAGACATAGAGATGCTATTGAGCAACTCAAGCAGCTCCATATTGGTGATCCAGATCAGCTGAACATCCTCAGTCTGCCAGATGATGACCCTACAATCTCCACTGAGCTCTATAATACCTTGTCCACTTTGGGGCCACCTCAGCAAAAAGATGGCTGGCCAATGATGCTGAGGATACCAGAAAAGAAGAATATAATGTCTTCTAGGCACTGGGGTCCAATATATGTCAAACTGAAAGACAGAAGATATTTACAGCTCTTCTATGAAAAGGGACTGGAAAAGCCTTTTAAGGAATTCAAGCTTGAAATAAATCATGAGGTTTCAGAGCCCAAGCTTCAAAATTATGATGAAAATGGAAGGATACACAGTGTGAGAATAGACCGTGTTACTTACAAAGAAAAAAAGAAATACCAACCAAAGCCAGCTGTTTCTCACATAGCAGAAAAGGAACAGGTTATTAAGCTAGGCACCACCAATTATAATGATTTCCTTAGCTTTATCAGGGCTCTTCAGGATTCGTTGATGGATTTGCCTGCTTCCTCAACAGATTTAAGTACAGTAGGACTTAATTACCAAGAGGAAGAAATCACAGTTGACGTAAAGGATGAATTCTATGGAATTTTGGCCAAAGGAGACAACAGGATCTTGCAGTATAATGTATTGACACGTGTATATGTGCTCAGCTTTCTTTCTGGACTGGCAGAATGTAGGTTGGGCCTCAATGACATTCTTATTAAAGGGAATGAAATTGTTTTGCGGCAGGACATCATGCCCACCACCACTACCAAGTGGATTCAATTGAATGATTGCCATTTCCATTCATGTGTGGATGAAGAGGCATTTGCCAGTGCCCATGTCATTATGTTCAACCCTTTGGATGCTTGCCGATTCGAACTGATGCGCTTTAGGAGTGTCTTTTCTGAGAAGACCATGCCTTTTACTTTAAGGGTTACGGCTAGTGTCAGTGGTGCTGAGGTGGAGCTTCAGAGCTGGCTGATGATGTCACCAGGGTTCTCGTCCAACAGAGATCCTCTAAGTCAAGTCCCCTGTGAAAATGTGATGATTCGTTATCCTGTGCCGCAAAAGTGGGTGAAAAACTTCCGTAGAGACAGTGTCCTTGGGGAGAAGTCCTTGAAAGCAAAGGTGAACAAAACTGCTAGCTTTGGATCCACCAGCGTGTCTGGCTCTGAGCCAGCAATGAGGGTAACACTAGGAACTGCCAAATACGAGCATGCTTTCAATTCCATTGTGTGGAGGATAAATCGCCTACCTGATAAAAATTCTGGTGGGTACCTGCTGCATGAATTAGATTAGCTTGTAAGGAAGACACATTAGTATAGTTTCTCGGTATCTTGTTCAGAAATTCAAATCAGTTCTTGTGTGAAATGAAGCTGTTCCATTTTCTGAAAGTATGACTATGTAGCAGTAACAATAACAACAACAATAATTTTATCATCTGTGTAGTACCTCAGCTTTCTTTCGAAAAATATGCTTTGGGGTGGATAGGGGTGTATGTAGCCCATCACTGCAACTCTTAAAGTGGCTACACTGTCAAGCATCTGATCATGTAGTAGACTCCTTGCCCAACAGCCAAATAGTTTTCAACTTCCACAAGGATAATATCAGGAGAAAGATAATGAGGGACCTGGTAATGTACTAATGCAATATTTTTCAGCTTGCTAACTATTTTTATTTTGTTGTAAAATCAAGGAAAAGTCTAATATGAAACTTTTCCTTTATTCAGTTTCAACCACTAAGCAGGCCTCCTTCAGAATTTTATTTCTTGTGGCAAATCTCACAAGACTTATTAGCGGTACAAAAAAAAAGAAGCTATAACACATTGAACCTTCTGAAGGTGTAATTGATAATCTGCCAGAAAAACCAGTACTTTCTGAATTGAAACTTCAGTGAAAGGCACCAGCCGGCCTTTCTCACATGTAAAGTAGCTCTCAGCATGTGTGAGATTTCAGAGCTGTTCTTTTGTTCTGCATCTTTAGGAAATCAATTATTTTCCACCTAAAATTCCACCTAATATACTCTGTTCTCAGCTGGAACTGAGGAATGGAACTCCTAGAATTTTTATTACTAACAGAATTTTTTAATTAGTTTTAACTCTTCTCTAATGTTGGGAACAACTACCACATCTTTCCTCAGCACTTTGGCTTCATTAGAGGAATTTCAGAGAATGCTGATGACTGCCTGACTACAGTACAGCACCATCTTGTCTGGACATGCCTGATCTCCTGGCATGTTACAAGCAAGGCTATATTGAGAGCAGAATAAGTTCCTTTCTGTTCCATCAGCTTTGTTGCTGTAACATACGAAAAGATAAGACTGCTTGTCCCAGGCAATTGAGGGTTTAGTATGTTTTTCAACTGAAGGCCCATGACCATATTCTGTAAAATTGGACAGTGAATAGGAAATGTATTAAATAAATTATATTATAAAGTTATAAGCCGCCCAGAGTCACCTTGTAGGGGAGATGAGTGGCATAGAAGTTTAATAAATAAATACATTAAAATATCACTACAGCACAGTAGTTCTAGCCCATTGTTGACACTGAATCACAGCTCTAATTAACAGATTAAAAAACCATTAACAGAATGATTTTTCTCATACTGGAAAGCATTCCTGTTTGTGTCAGACAAGAAACACACCCGAAATAAAGTCAGGGATAATCAAATGAATAGCAGCAGAGGTATCAAGTAATAGAGGAGTGGTATAAAAAGGGAAGATAAAATCACGTTGCAGAATTGATATATTTTGAGGAAGTTTGTCAAAACAGTATTAGAAGTGCTAAAAAATATTTCATGGAACTGAAAGTTTTAGAAATGCATCTAGTTAAGATCTCAGAAACTGAAAAGGGTTGGTCATAGAATTTGAACTCCTCTATTCTACATGGAGATCTCTCCTGATTCCAGAAATCTTTTGAAGTCCAATCACTTATCCGTGTACTTTTTATATAATCAAAAGTCTTAACAAAAATAAAAAAATGAATACTAAAAGTATTTTCTTAATTACTTGCTTACATATTTATAATATTAATTATCTCTGTCCAGAGGCTGGATAACTCCACCAACTTATAGACTGGATTCCCATATGATTCTAAACAAATAAAACCAATGAACCAATGAAATAGTCACAATATAATCCTTTGCATGAATACTGTAGAACTGTTGCATATAAATGATTGGGCCATTGTAATTGATGGATGTTCATATGACCTTGGCATAACTAAATTTTACTTCTTACTTGGGCCTTGGTAAACTGATTTTGTGATGCATAGAAATAACTCTTGTCCATTCTGGATACAAGGCAAGTGCGCAGCTGTCTTTTGTTGTGTTTGAGGAACAGCTGTTATGATGTCATAACTCTGAACTTTTAAAAAAAAGTTACGTTGGGCCAGTTTGAAGATGTAAGATCGAAACAGATAAGCTGAATTCCCCTGAAAAGCATTGCTTTATGCAGTATTGTTCCAACAGCAGCTTGATAACTTCTGATGTGTGCTTCTCCATAAACAACTTGTTGGTGCTGGCTGATAAATAATGGGCCTTGTTTATAGGCTGTGAGAAATCTCTGTCCCAATTGCATATGATTCATTGCTTCAGTACAAAAGGATGTTTTTAGTTAGACAGCATCAGGCAGAATAAAGAATGTTGAGAAAATATTGATTCATGGAATGTTTTTCTGCCTAGCCTGAAAACAAGCCAGCCCATATTGAATAAGAATAGACTTAAAGTACAGCTTTGGGGCTGTACACTGTAGAAAACCAACATTTAATCAAACATCCCTTTCTCAATGTGTACTGGATGAAAATTGCTGAAGTTTTAAAATAAATCCCCTGCAAAATATTGTATAGATTATACACATGCACACAACCAGCAAACAGGCTTTGTTTTTGTGTTACACTGACTTTCACTATCTTTGGTTTGAGGCTTTGTGTATTGCTTGAACTTAGCCAGAATGGCTTGTAACTGTGATTTATGATGCAGTGTGTTTTGAGGTTCAAGACAATCGTAGCCTATTCAGTAATTCGTAGATAAACAAACCATGGTTTTTGGTGTAGTTTTCAATCCCGGTCGCAGAGAAAGACAGAAAAAGACACTCTTAAATTAGGCAACTTCCCCCAAATAATGTCCCAAAAGGAGTGACCAATTTTGATTCCATATTGCTAGTGTCCTCTAGAAGACTGGACGATCTCTGCTTCTCAAACATTCTTCACTCCTCCTCTAGATGATGGTGAGACTGTGGCGATGTCATTTAAACTATCAAAATATATATATATATCCTGATTCTGCTTCTAAAGCAGAAATTAGCAATCTTATTGTTGTTGAATGGCATTCAGAATAATCTGACACTGCATATCACTCATCTGTTGGCTGAAGCAAGTTGTGAGCAGGTCAAAAGTCAAAAAGAACTAGGATTCATCATTTTCCCATTCTATCAGCCCCTTTGCCCTTTACTCTCTCTTGCCTTTTGACACTCTCATATGTCTCTTTCTATCCAGAAAGCTGCTGCTGAACAGATTGACAGTTCATGCCAGGAATCTGAACTGATTGCTGACACAGAACTTTTGATATTACAAAAGGACCACACTACTGCCCTTCCATATTTGAAGCAAACATCTACATAAGCCCCACCACACACACGCACGATGCAAGTTGAGCTGTGCAGGTGCATGCGCTCCAGCCAGCCACTCACGTGGCCCAATTCCGAATAGGTCACAGTCCGGTAGTGGGCCACAGCCCAGGGGTTGGGGATCCCTGTTTTACATGAAAGGTAAAATAATATATTTATAAATCATGCTTTCTATCCATGAGAATACTCAAAAATGATATTGTTGTATGGCATCTACCATTTTTGTCTCTATAGTGTGTGACAGCAATCGGGGCAAAGCTAAAAACTCTTCACAGAGGAATAACATGGTATTATTCCTATATCACAGACAGGGAGATTGGGGCTCAGATCATGGTTGCGCAAGATCATACAGAATTCACATATTTAAACAGAAAGTTACTACTTTTAGACATTGCAAGAGGGCACACTGAGATTCAGGTATTTGACACAAAAGGTTGCCCAACCATTGTCCATACTGCTGTATTCATTGTTGTTTAAGCCAATGAATCACAATTTTGCTTTAGAATTTATATTCTTTAAGCCTAATTATATGTTTATAAAATTACATGAGTAAAGTATTCTGAATGGGAGAAAATTAGATAAGCATCTGCAGCTTCACAGCAAGAAGAGCAGCTGACAAACACATTTAGTAAAAAAAAAAAGTGGGGGAAAAAGTGGGAAAAAGTTAAGTAAATTTATTTCCTCTTTTTGACGTAAGCTTTTCATTAAAAAAAAAATACCTCACTATCTTCTTATGAACAATTACATGCAATAAGTCATAAGTTTTGTTTGCACCTTACACAAGTGTATACCAAAGACTTGCCTTGCAGCCCTAGAAAAAATTAGATGATGTATTTGTTCCTGAATTTTTCACATGAACAAAATACATGGTTCAAAATAATTATCAGTGATCATCAGCCAAGAACAATGAGTTGTGCCTATTTTTCTGTGCAATCATGCCTCAATCCCTATATTTTAAAAGAAACTGGGCTTTCCTTACTGCCTTGGGATTGAGCATTTGAAAAGACCATGTTTGTATGCATTGGATTATTCTTTTCTAAATTAACATGTAGAACTGTTAATAGCATGCATCTGCCTTAACTACTATTATATATGTCAAGTGATAATCAGGGGTGGGTTCCAACTTACCTCGCTGCCGGTTCGCTCCCTCCCGCGCCACGTGGGCGTGCCTCGTGGGTGCGCGCTGCACACATGCGCAGTAACAAAATCCGTTTAAAAAAAAAACAAGTCGGCTTCTGCGCATGCTCAGAAGGGGAGAAAAAAAATAAAAAAAACCCCAAAAAAAGGTGGCGGCCCCCACAGACCGGCACGGACCGATCCGGTTCGGCGATTAAATTTTTTTTTAAAAAAATCGAAAAAAATTTAAAAAAAAGATGTCGGCCCCCACGGACTGGCACCGACCAATCCGGTTCGGTGATGTCATTGTGACGTCACCAGCAGGCCGCTACCGGTTTGGGAGAACCGGTCTGAACCGGGAGGAACCCACCCCTGGTGATAATTCTGCATGAAAGAAGAGACAACCAGTCTTTAGCCAGCATTAGCTGACAGTTTTTCAAGCATTTTTTCCAGGATTCATTGTGATGTATTTGTAAGGAATGCCAGAAGGTTGTGAGAGTTGTGTAGCAATATTCTAAAACGTGTGGGCAGTGTGGCATTCCAACTCCCTTCAGTTAACTAATTTTGCTAGTGATGATGAATTGTAGGGATTATAGGAGCCGTAGTTGTTTTGATAGGTTCTAGAATTAGAATATGTGGTACTAGTAATATTCTAGCGAAGCTTTATTTAATGCCTGTGTGTCTTATCACGTTTGATTTTTTTTAAAAGTTGAGTATCTCCATATTTTATGTCAGAAAAGCTGACCTCAGAATTCTAACATAATCATTTGAATAATTCAGTGGCTTTCTTTTGGTATTTGTTATCCTTTTTCTTCTAAGTTTCCATGTTGGTGTTCTCAGTTGCCGTATTCTTTCATTTCTTTTTAGCTGCAGGTCATCCTCATTGCTTCTTTTGCCACCTGGAACTTGGCTCAGACCGGGAAGTGCCTTCTCATTTTGTCCGCTATGTGGATGTAGACTTTGATATGCCAGCAAGTTCAGCATCCAAGGCTGCCGTTCGGTCCATCTCTGTGGAAGGCAAGACTGATGTGAGGAAGTGGGTGAATTATGCAGCACATTACAATTATAAGGTATGGTTGAATAACTGATAACCACCCGTTCATCCACACCCACATCCACACTTTTGTTTTTCTTCCAAAGTTGGTGTGGCTTACAGGAGCTTCTGGGTTTGTTTATTTTTGCACTCAGATAACTTTTGATAGCATGCCTTCTACAGAATCACTAATGTACGAATAGTCAGATCTTCTATGCTATCTGATGTACGTTGCCTGTAGTAATTTAATGGATTAAAACAATCTCCAGCTTTTTGGCAGAATATATGTTGCATGAAAAGGCCCCAGGCTCAGAACCTGACATCTCAAATTAAATGATCTCATATAATAAAAATCAGAAGCAATCTCTTTTCCTGAGGCACATTTCCTGAAGAATCACATTTAATTACAATGGGACAAAGGTCTGTACATTACTTAGCTTTTCAATATGGTCTTTTAAATTATCATAGAATGGGAAGGGACCTTAGGGATCCTATTGTCCATCCTATTTGTCAGAACAGAATTATCCACTCCCATGAGTTATGTAACACTCTATGCTGAGCCACATTTGGAGACATGTACAGCATATAGCATTATTTGGGAAAGGCCCTATAGACATGGCTCCTGCTTAATCCATTAATCCTCCTACTTGCTTGTTTGGATTTGTTTTGGACTTGCCACAGTGTTTAGCATGTTCATGCTTGATCTGATCATCCTTCTGCTTTATCAAACGTTCTTACTTTTTTCCTTCCTTATTTTTTTAAAAAAATATTCTTTAACATTCTTTTAATTCTTCTTCAAAGTTTCCTAGAGTTATTTTTTTCTCAACACACCTTGTCCTTCTTTCTAATTTACTTTCTTTTAGTTAAACTTCAGTTTTTAACCTTGAAATGTTCACTGTGCTTACCGATTATTATTATTTTTTTGCCTAAGCAATGAGCCGTTCCTCTTCTTATCTCCTCCTTGAGTATTTTGCTAGCTCTTTCATTGCTTTACAGGTAGCTTAGATTTCTATTCATTTAAAGCCCCTCCCCCTTTCCCCCCAAGTCACTTATTTTCTTTCTACCAATTGCTTCTTTTAAGTATCTGGGCAGAGGGCAATTGCTTACAGTAGGACAATAGTAGAACATCTCCTTGGCCTATACAATGCCATTCTTTTCTTGAGCCTTCACCCTTCTCCTAATCACCTCTGTGGGAACACCCCTGTGGGTGAACACAGGAATCTTGCTGGCCTTCTCCCAGCCTTCCTATATTTTGCTCAGATGTTTTCCAGCTCTTCCTTTCTCTTTCATAACAAAGAGTTAAGGAAAATGACAAGACTGCCTCCCCCCCTCTTTTTAAAGTCAATTTTGCCTGGAATTCCTAATCATTCAGTTTGACAGTCAGCTGATTATAGCTTCTCAGTGCCAGCCTTGCCTAAAGGCACTCATATTTTCAACTTAAATCTCCCTTCTTCAGCTCACCATTTCATCTTCTTTCTTCTAGGAATGCCTTTTAGGTCTTGAATTACTTAATTGCTGTGGGCTTTGTCACTTTGGGTCTTTTTCTCTCTTTTTTCTCTCTCTTAATTTGCCATTATGAAGTTTCAGTGAACACCAGACTCATCTCTGAGCATTGTCTCTCCTCCAGCTATTTCTCAATTGTCCCTCTTTAATACTGTTCAGCTCTACTTCCCTATTTCCAGGAAAGTGCTTTTCTGTGTACTTCAGGTCATGCATTCCTGGGGAAGAAACTAACCCATGGCTTAAGAGCCGTGGTGGCACAGTGGTTAGAATGCAGTACTGCAGGCTAACTCCCTGCTAGCTCCAAGAGTTCGATTCTGAATGGCTCAAGATTGACTCAGCCTTCCATCCTTCCAAGGTTGGTAAAATGAGGAACCAGATTGTTGGGGGACAATATGTTGACTTTGTAAACCACTTAGAGAGGGCTATAAAGCACTATGAAGCGGTATATAAGTCTAAGTGCTATTGCTATTGATGAGAGGCAGGTAGATTTGCCATCTCATGGCCATTCCAAATGTTTTTAAAGGTCTCTTGGTTTTGGAATATTACATCTGTTGTACTGCTTACATCTTTCCCATTTGTAAAATGGTAGATTGGCTCACATTTATAGATTTGAAGAATGCGTACTTTCATGTCTTTACATAGACCTTGCTATTTAGACTTAGATTTAGAATAACTTTATTGTCACTTTGAATTGCCCCTTCTTTACTTTTTAATATTGACTCATTTACTAATTTAGTGTTTCATTATTTGGCCTCTATATGGCCCTGTGTTATGTATGTTATGTCATACCTTTTGACTCCAAGGTGTAATTTTATTCCATTGTTTAGGTTAATTACACATTTCCATGTCACGTTTCTTCGCCACATTGCTCAAGTTCTTCTGCACATTGTTTTCTGGATCAGTTATAAGAGGTCTCCAAATCAAGGACCAACAATAGATACCACCAAAGAAGCTACTATCCTACTGCCATGACTCCATATGCTTACAAGTTTTTCTCTGTAACATGAGTCTTGTTTTTCCCCAACTACTGAATCGTATTAAGTTACAACTTTATTTGTTTGCTTCACCAAATTGGCTTTATTCATTTGAACATTAAAGAGCTCGTTCCCTTCATGGTGGTAAAGAGCTAAAATCTTTTTGGAGACATTCCCCTTGTGCATCCTTTGTATAGTGGGGGAATCCATCTTCAAGGCGTCTGTATCCTAGGTGCTTGGTTTCTTGTGAATGAAAGAAATCCTCAAGGTTTTTGCAGTTTGGAAGGTATTGGAAGTGTCCTCATGGTCATACTATCCATGTAATATTGATTCTGCAATAATCTAATGCATAACAAAAATGTAGTATATCTACTTGAAAATTCAAAAAACAAGAAGTAAAAATGTTACACAAGAAAATACATAAAAAGGACAACAGTAAAAACACCCTGTAATTACAGTTACTGTGTATCCCAAGTACATCAGCTGTTGTTGGTCTTCAAAAGGAAAAACTAAATTTTCAGTGTTAATCAAGCCTGTCCAATTGGTTTTCCAAAGGGAGAGATAATGTGACGGTTTCTGATTAAACAAAACAACAGAAAACAAAAGCAACAACAAAAATCAGAAACTAAAAGAACAGAGGCATTCTTTGAATGCTGGAAAGAAGATACTGTTAGGAAGATACTCAGGCTGCTTCTTCCCTAAATCAACAACTTATAAGAGGGAGGGAAGGTAAAACTCAAATGTAGTTGCAAGATTCTCTTACTGTAATCTCTTTCCTGACCTGATCTACCTAGAAGCGTGCCTTCTCTGTTATGCCACCTGCACAGTGGAATAACCTTCCTCTTGGAGTTCAAAAAGCTCTTACCCTCCACCTTCTTTCATCGTTATAGTTTGGCCCTATTTCCATAGAGATATGATATTTGGAAGAGTTTCATCTTGCCCTTAGCCAATTTGCTATCCTGTAAATGAGCCTTAAAGATTTGGCTGTTTCCCCAGCCTCTAGCTTGGTTGAGTATGAGTCAGCTTGAAAAGGTTATATCCAGTATTGTGCTAAGTCTGTCCCTCCTGGCTATGTTCATCTTTTATTTCTTTGTTGAGTTAATATATTGGATTTTGTTTCCAATCTCTACCCTGCTGTGAGTTGGCTGTCCTTATAAATTTAAAGTATAAATAGGTAAAATAAACACATGTTGGCCTTTCTTTTATATTTGAAACTGCTAACTTTAGCTCTCTTTTCATTAAAGGGAGTCATCCCATTTTTTCCCCTTTCCTCAGGCAGTGCTACTCTTTCTAGTCTGCTAATGAAGCTTTTTATGAGCCATCCAGCACCTTTCCAGCCAACATTCCTACCACTTTTGGCCTATAACCTTAGCCTTGTTCTTTCTGTATTTTCACATTAACATTCCTTTCAGCTGTGTCTCCTGACCCAATTTACCTCCTCTGATGGAAGACACTCTTTCTGGTAGGCAAAGCATTGGCTCATTGGCTGAAACCCTGCGTGCTTTATGTCCTTCTATCTTTATTTTTATAGGAACAAAGTAGGATGCCCAGATATTTCATTTCTTCCAAAATCAATCTGTACCTATTGTTTGGAATCATATTGCCTATTTTTCCCCATGCCAAACACCACTGGAAACACAGCACATTCTTTGAACATCTATGGCACTTTTGCTTTTTATCTGAATTATACAGTACCGTTTCACAAGAATCAAAGTTTATTCCTGGCCTTCTGAGGTCCAACTCAAAAGCATGGTTCCGTTCCCCACCAGCTCCCATAATTTGTCCTAAAGAATAATAGTGGCTATCAAACTTTGCCACAAGTTGTCCAAATAGCTGGGTCTCCTTATAAGCATACCTTGCTCAGTATAATTTTTATGTTCATAAATCTAATGGAGAGAAAAAGCACATTACATATACATGGGGTTTTTTTCTTTGTTCCCCCACTTGCTTTATATAGGTTTGGGGGAATCCTTCCCTCTCAAATTTATATATCCACTACATATGGTGAACTTTTCCATCCTGCAATGAACCACCATGACACCACTTCAGTATTTCCCATGTAGGCAGCATGGGAAGAACCTGCTTTTGCTGGAGTCATTTCTGCATACCTGTCATCTATGAATCAGAGGAGTACTGCCCATTCTTGCTTTGGGACAAGCCATTCTTGAGTGAAACATACAAAACAAAAATTAGGTGACCTTTTGCTGTTTTCCACAAACCTCCCAGTTTGTTTTTCTTTCAGGTGGGAATAGAGAGGAAAAAAAGCTTGAATCCAGATAATTTGAGAGAAGAAGGTGATAATGCCAAGGAATGTGCTGTGCAATGAAAGGAAGAAGTAGCTATGTGAAAACAATAGAAGCAAAAAGAATTGAAGAAAAGGAATGCCGTGCCTCCCTTCTGTAGTCCGAAGAACCAAGAAGTATTTGGAGTGACATTTCGCTCTCTGAACATACTTAAAAAATTCTATTGGGATATGTCTGCTGAGTAGTTTGGGTAGAATTACACTAAGTATATAGGCTTGCAGTGCACTCAGGCCTGTTTTCATCTGTTCTAGTATACTTTTTAGAGCAAAATAACTGTATTTTGTCAGCTACAGTTGTCAAAATTCTAGTCTTGCTAAGTATTTTCCAACAGTACACTTGACATTTCCTGACGACTGGTCATTCAGTCTTCAGTGGAGTTTTTCCAGGTGATCTGCAACAGCCCTGGGGATGGGAGGTATAGAAGAGACACCAGTCTTTCCATGTTTCTATCATGCCTATGGCTCTCAATGAGAAATTCTAAACAACCTTTCCTATTAGCTACTGGTAGGTAGAGAGAGCCATTGGGAACTCCAAATGAAAGACACGTGATCTCGGTTTTCCTGTATGCCATCTTTGAGGAAGAATATGTAAATATTGTATACTTCCCTTGGCGAATCAGAAATCTTTTATGCAATTTGCTGAAATGCCAGAGTTATTCTTTAGACATGATTTAGTTATACGGTAGTTACCAGTTGAAAGGAACTAGGTGACTTTTGGATCACTCTTACCTGGGAAGATACTGAGGGGAAAATAGATTTAATTTCGGTTAGATGTTTAGCTGGGCTGGTTACTATGTGTTCCCCAAATCACTACCATACTGCATACATTAATATGATGAACTTTAAATTTTGATGAGGTTGGTAAAAAAAATTGGTTAACTTTTGTAAATGCTGATAATGCTACTTTCAAATTCTGTCTTAATACTACATTTTATTTCAGAGAGACTTCAAAGAAATAATTTTCTATGTTACTAAGCAATTAATGGTATTACTTTATACAAGGTAGACATAGTGGCAGTTCAGAGAAGGTTTTTATGAATTCTTGTGTCCACACAGTCTTTTTCATAGAGATGAAAACTTGACTTTTTGAAACATCTCAGCTTATAGTTGTTTTTTAAAGAATCAAGTTTCTAGTTTTCAGATTTCTGGGAATATTCCTAAACATGTCTGGACTTATCTTTGAAGAACTTTCTATGAGTACACATTGGAGCTTCAGTATTCTGCATATCCTTTTTAATCCCCCCCTATGCCCAAAAGTAAAAGTTACCAATTGCTATAGGAATTGTAGTCCAATATATATACATTGGGAAGAGCACCAAGTTGTGGAGCTGTACATATAATCACACTTTCTGTCAAGCAAGAATTTGGAGTATTTTTGCATGGGTATTGATATGTTTGTATGAGTACAGAGAATTCTGGTGGGCATCTTTGCTTCTGAAAATGCCAGCCACAGTTGCCAGCAAGACATCAGGAAATCTGTTGTCTAGACCAGTTATTCAACCCTGAAGCACAACACTGCCCAATAGATAGTGCCATGAAAGCCTACACACAGAATCCTGTCTAAAATATTCTAGTATTCTAATAAATCCCAGTTTTAAATAAATTACTAGGGCTAGACTCAGGGGTGGGTTCTAACTTACCTCGCTGCCGGTTCGCTTCCTCCCGCACCACGTGGCCGTGCCTCGTGGGTGCGCGCTTTGCGCGTGCGCGCATGCGCAGTGGTGAAAAATCTGAAAAAATCCCCCCCCCAAAAAAGCCAAAAACAAGATGGCGACGCATGCGCAGTGCCAGAAACTCGGCTTCTGCGCATGCGCAGAAAAAAAAAAACCCGGAAAAAAATTCAATAAATAAATAAATAAATAAATAAACATAAAAAAATTTCAAAAAAAAAGATGGCGGCGCCCACGGACCAAACCGGATCCGTGATGTCACTGTGATGTCACCAGCGGGTCACTACCGGTTTGGGCGAACCGGGAGGAACCCACCTCTGGCTAGACTAGATGCAAATTTCATGTATTTTGTCTTACAGACCAAATTATTCTGGAAAATGAGGCTTGATGATGAAATTACTGTCCAATCACTTGTATAAGGAGGGAAAGCTGTAATTGGTACTTACTCACAGGCCAACAGCAATTTCAGTAGAAAAGAATATGTGGAGCTCAGGGGTGAACTCTAGAGTCCTTGCTGCTCTCTGAGCTTAGTTGTTTGCTTACAATTGTTTCATTACCTAACTAGATAATAGCATCAATGCAAATACAGTAAGTGTGGGCTTTGCTGTTTGTATACTGTTTATATACAGTAGCTTGCCCTGCCAGTTTTGGTGGTTTTTCTGTTGGTAGTTCTTTGAGTAGGGTATTGTTTTCTGCTTGATTGTTTGTCTGGTATTATTCCCTGTTTATTTGGCTGTTGGCTGCTGGAGAGAATATATTCTGGTCTTTTTGATTTCTTCTTAACTTTTTTATTGTCTCTTTTGAATGGTATATAAATGTGATTTATCTCTATGTGTCTATTGATGGTGGATTTGTCTGATTGCCAAATGTCCAGGAATTCCCTAGCACTTTTGGATTTAGTTTTGTCTAAGATTCTCACAGTTTCCCAGTAGAAACTATGGTTGAGTCAGTCCATGTGTTGTGTTGTGAGATTAAGGAGTTTTCATCATGTCTTCTGACTGTTAATTGGTGTTCATGGATGTGCTCTGTTAGTCTTCTGTTCGTCTGTCCTCCATAGTAACTGTTACAATCTTTACACTATATATTATAGATGGCTCTACAACATACATCTATAGCACACAGTGGATCTTCTATAACAGGGTAAGGAATGGAACAGCCACTATGTACCCACTGGAAAGAGTGCAAAGCCATAATCAACTTTCCACAACTGCTTTGATTCAAGAACTAATTTTTCTGTAATGTATTTTAACTTTTGTTCTTGGTTTATATACCAGACTATTTGGTCTTCACTTTTGAGTTGCCTGGCTTGTTTTCATATCTTACTTTTAACTGACTGTGTGAGAAATAATTCTTGCAATACCGATAACGTCCCTGCCTTTGTAATGATATAGCATTTTCTCATTTGGGTAAACTGTGTAGGACAAAAGGCCCATTGATGTCCTTTACTGACTTCATATCATCTAGCACAGAGGTGTCAAACTCGATTTCATTGAGGGCCGCATCAGGGTTGTGTTTGACCTCGGGGGTGTGTGGCCGGGGGGGCCCAGCTTGATGTCACTCATGTAAGGGGCGCCTGTGGTGGCCCGAGCGCTCTGCCAGTGAAAACAGAGCTCCATTTTTGCTGGCAGAGATACCGCGGGCCGGTCCTTCAATGTTCCAGGGCAGCCCCGCGGGCCAGATCTAAGCACCCCGTGGGCCAGATCTGGCCTGCGGGCCTTGAGTTTGACACCCTTGATCTAGCACATCAAGAAGCACATCTGCCTATATCTCCTAGCTGCATTGAGCTGAATATTGTTTACTGTCATTGGTTTGCACATTTAGTTGCAAATCACAATATTTATAATGTATTTAAATATTATGCAAGCTTGTCTGAACCAGCCCTTCAACTTCATTTAAAATCTGCCTCAAAAATTGATGAATGCCTTTTTCAGTGAGCATGAGGTTAAGTGGAAGTCTTTAAAAATACTTATTTCACACACTCTATGGGTGTGGTAGAATATTCAGGAAGCCTAATTAGATTTTACCTAATCTCAGAGAAAATGTTTTGGGGTAGGGGAATGGACATGGGGAAGATTATTTCTATGTAATGTTGTACGTGGCCCATTGGGGAGTTTAAAATGTAAATATTAACATATTTTTAAGGGTACCCAGAAGTTATTCTTCCCTTGATGATCAAGTTTAACATGGTCTGAGCAGTCAGTCCCTTTTAGAATATATCCTTATGAAGAATGCACTAACAACAGTTAAGGTATAAGAGAATGTGTGATGATTAGCAAATAACAGCCACATCTTGTACTTAACAAGATTTAACAAGAGAGAGGGGATTGTAGAATTGAGGAGGGGAGGCTAAGATTCCTGGCTGATATTTGGGCCCCCACAAATGAACCATCGCTGTGGATTAATAACATCTGCTTTATATAGATTCACTTTTAATTGGCTTGCTGGTACGCAGTCCATTGTTCCAGTGAATTGTAGATTGTAACTTACCATCTGATTTAAGTCCTATATATGGGAAACATCTTTCTATGGTATTGGCAGATTTGTAATGGGAAGCCCATTAATTTATTGTGAAAATGTTACCTAACATAAAGCAACCCCAAAGCCCTTAAAGACTTGTGAGGATAAATAAAAGGGCTTGTATTGCAATTATGTTGTTGTTCAGTGCCTCCATATAGATAAGTCATAACCTCTTGCACTAATGTGATTGTTGTTTTTTTACATATTTTGTAATAGGTTTCTACCTTTTAATGTACTTTGAAAAAGTCTATACACTGGCTAATTCTTTTAAAAAAAAAATATTGTGGCACTTCTCCACCCCGTCAGAGAAATGTCATTTTGGAGTTTGGGAAGGACTGTTGAATAAATGCAATGAAATTCGACATTCACAGCAGTCGTGTCTTCATTTTTACATTGTTGTTCATTTTTTATATAATTGAAAAATATAATTCCATAATATAATGACTTCTTAAAACATGAATGGTTCAATTTCAAGATGCATGTAAAAAGGTGACTACATGGGTGTAAATTTTGCAACATGCATAAGTGGCTTATGTTTGCCTTGTTCTGGATGTTCTTTTAACTTTCCAGTCTAGTCTTTGGCCCTTGGATTTCCTGATGGTTCAAATCCTAACCACGTCCAGGCCTACTTTGCAAAGCATTACCCTAAGGAATCCCTATGGAAATTATCCAATCTGCATAAAACAGAATGAAGTATAGATAAAGGCATTGATTTCATTTTCTTAATGTCATAATTTTTAATACGCACCTTTATAATCTGATGTAATTAAAGCTGATGGGTCATTTAATCACAAAATAACTTGATCTGATCATTTTTCAGATTGTTCAGTATACGGAATACTTGTTAATAGGGAAAAATGAGGGAAATACTATCAGTCTTCACTGATGCTATTCACTTGCCTTGCATAGGTCCTAAAGGAAGAACACTATCGGACCAAAACTTTTGGCCTCTTTACCATTCATTAGGCAATCTGTATTTTTAGATTATAGTTCTCACCACTTACCATACGTATTATGGACTAAACTATTAGCAAAGTGTTAAGATTGCCTATACCTCTGATCCAGAATAAGTTCAATATCTCATGGATGGAAAAACATGGGAACTTTAAAAAGTCTTCAACTTTGATTGGGAATCTTCCTCACTTTGCTCCGATGTCCTTCTGGTCAGAATGCCCACTAGTAATGCCAGGAAAAATTGATGCAATCCAACAATGCCAAATATAAGTTCTCCACACACCACATTTGTTACTGGTCCACCTGTCCTTTTGCCCATGCCAAAGCAAAGTAAATTTCCCATAAGAAACTTGCAGGCTGGCTAAAAAACTTCCCTGGGCAGTATTTGCCTGTCCATTGCAAGAGATTCCCTACACTGGGCTTGGAGAGCTGCTGCCAGCCTGTTTATAATCAGCTAATTTTGCTCTGCATCCATCAACCTGTATATAACAGAGTGGAGTATGGCAGCTTAAAAATAAAATTAGCAATTATTGTTTATAAATGGGACATCCTCTGCTAATTATTAAATTATAATTATGTGTCAAAGGACAGCATTTCACTATATAAGGTGGGGAGAGCAGCTCTGTTCAAATATATGCAATACCTGATCAATGTAACACAAGAACAAAATTGAAATTTATTATATATTTCCTTTCCTTATACTGTATATTTCCTTTCATGTAGGCAAATAAGGGGGGAAAACTAATTTGGAGATGCATTTGTTGCTAAAATAAACATAAGTAAAACAAAATGCATAATTATAGATTTTATTTTCTATAATATCCAGTTCTTTATACTTTGGTTAACAATTTGGCACAAGAGTGGAGCCAAAAAAAGAAAAGAAAAAGGACACTCCTATATACATACAAATTCTTACTGGAAACATATCATTTCTCCTTTTTAAGTAGATTTTATTGTTAGCCCAGCAACATCAGAATTTTACAACGTTTGACACTTTTGTGAGTTGTTTTGGTTTAATTCCAAAATGAAGAAACATTGAGATACAACTTCACCACTTATTATTTAATTTCCCCCTTTTGAGAAACTATTGCCATCTTGTGGTTTGATGTTGCTAGTGTTACTCAAATACTGGGTAAAAAAAATCTAGCAACACGAGTTAAACTGCAATAAAAGTACACAATGTGAATTTGTTTATAATATAAAAAGATGCATACAGATTGTTTTAAAAATAGACATTACATTACAAACAAAAAATATTGATACTTAATTTCTCACACTGCCAGATAACAATCTGAAGAGTCAGAAAAGAGCTGGAGAATTCTGTGAGTTGAAGTCCACAAGTCTTAAAGTTGCCAAGTTTGAGGACCCCTGTACTACTGTATGAGAAATATATGGCCAATGAGATTTTACATATCTATATTGCTGATGACCCTTAATGAATTTTTGTTGAGACCATAACTGAAATGAAGAGACTTCATGAAGTTGTTTATGGATAAAAGATAGGATATGGAAAGAAGAGATAATTTGTTGTATTTTAGGGGATGATACTAAGTTACAAAATAATTTATACTTCTTGTGCTGAAGGTGAAAACTCATTTTGTTATATATTTTTTCTTTATTATATTATTTTTTTCTTTATTTTCTGCACTTTCTATTTTTTAATTCTATTTTTGTTTGCATGCTACTGCTATAATTGTAATCATTAATATAATTACTATAATTTTTTCACATTTCTAGATCAAGGTTTTGAAAATATAGTCTGGTAAGCATAAATAAAAATTGGCATTTCTTTATGACTTCATATTTTACAATATAAAAAGCTGACATGACAAAATATCTGTAGGCTTCAAGTTAAGCTTTATTAAGTCCAAAGTAGATACTTTATATACTGTAAGTTCAAAATATTACTGCTCATTTCATAATAACAAAACTTTTAATACAGTATTGTAGAGTTTGCCATTTTTTCTTCTCATTTGTTTTCATTTGTTTCATAGAAGCATAGAATGTTAAGATTGGAAAATATTTTAGACATGATCTGGTCCAAACCTCTCCCCTGTGTAAGAATCCACTACATTTCTTTCATTTATTTTTAAAATAATTAAATCACCACAGTCAGTATCCACTAGATCATCATGTGCCATCTTCCAAGGTTGTCAGTTCCATGAATGAACAGTTCTCATCTTTAGCATCTTTTTTTCTTGATAATCAACTGAAATCTATTTTGTTGTAATTTAAACTCACCTTTCCCCCCCCAGTCTTCTGGAACAATTGTGAACAATTGCATCATTTTTAAAAATTTATTTATCACATTTAGAAACTGCCCATCTCCCTCAGAGAGGGAGTCTGGTTGGTGTACAAATAAAATGTTAAAAACAAAAACGGAATATAAAATTCAAAAAAATTAAAGATGGGGCAAAATTTGACCTTAAAAGTTATTAAAAGGGAACGGGAAGGACCCTCAGGGTAGTACCCAGCCCCACAGTTTCATATTTGACAATCGCTCAGATTCTTTTTTTAAAATAGTTTTTTTATTAGTTTATAATATAGCATGCAAAGAAAATACAAAAGTAAATAGTAAATAAAATATTTGTCTTCCATCATCCATGTTTTTTCTTACATTGTTTTGAATTTAATGCAACTTAGTTCCAACTAAATAAACTGGGTGCAACCCTAAGGGCATTTCCAAACAGTCCTAAGGGCATTTCTTTTCTTTTTTTAAGTTTTTATTAAATACACATAAAAACACAAACATACACAAAACAAACAAACAATCGGGGGGAAAATCTCCCCATATATACAGTAAGCTTACAACGGATAGTATCAATAATTATAGTATCCCTAAATACTTACATTTACATTTTATAAATTACTTGCTCTTCCTTTCTTTCCTTCTTATTTCTTCTATTACATTATTATATACAATAATCTTACATCCTTCTATACTAAATTATCTTGAAAGTTTTATCTTGATCGTTCAAATATTGACAGTCTTACATCTTATTCTACTTATTCTTTCTCTCTTCCATCCATCCTAAGGGCATTTCAAGAGCCTATGGAATGCGATAAGATGCCAAGATTTCTGTATTTAGTTTATAAAATAGGCCATTCTAAATTCAAATGCAATATCATTTGAGGGATTGCTTCTTCCCAATTATATCTACCCATGCCATCAGATCCAGCAAAAGAGGTATGGTGCAGGTCCTGCCTGCTAAAGAGCTACATCTAGTGGGATCCCAGAGACGGGTCTTTTCTGCTCTGCCACCTACCTTGAGGAACATCATCCCCTCGGCCATCCTTGTTAATTTTCTGCAAGTCCCTCAAGGCTTCCCTCTCCCAAGGGAATGGTGAGTTGTTGGGGGTGGCTCCACTGTTATTAGTATCCATGGATCTCTCCTTGTCTTTTTTTTTTTTTAAATGTAATATTATTTTTCTTTAATTGTGGGTTGCTTTTTTTAATTATTATTTTTAAAATATTTTTATCGTGCACCACCACGGTCACATTTTGTGATATGGTGGCTATATAAATGTGATAAATAAATCTTATTCGTAGGTGTTAATACATATGTTCTACAATATTTTCAATAACCACTCTACACTCTACTCAACTATATATATATTACTAGCAGATAAAATCTAGGCGGGTGGGAATCAAATTGTTTATTATTTAAATCAGATTTTTAAGTTTAAATCAGCTTTTAAACTTTAAATGCGGTGTTTCATAAAAAAATAAAAACAAGATATAATCGTATCTGTTCTAATGTATATTTCAAACTGAAAGACAAGTAAAAAGCCCTGGAAACTACCCAAATTCATCGGCCTTATTCCCACAACACAAGTCATTGGGAGTTAGCATATGACTGAGTTTATTTCATGTTAAATTTTTCTGAATTTAAAAACTGACTGCATCAATTTTGCTGTCGCCAGGAGAAGCTAAGAAATTGCTTTGAAAATACTTCTTGTGAATCAGAGGGAGCCCAAGTATCACATTACATAACTGTTTTACTTGAGCGATGCATTTTGCGACAACAGAACCCACTGAAACTGTCCATGGTGACTGTCAGCATTTTCTAAAACTTTTTAAAAAACATTTGTCACATCAGCTCCTGCAGTTGCATTAATGAGAGGGCAGGGCTACAGTGACAATACTAACCTGAAAGAACAGACAAGACCCTGATCTGAGAGACTCTTACAAAAGTCTTTTCTTCCATGCACTTCTCATTCATTGAATTTGGTGATCGACGATGCTTGTTTCTAGTGAGATTGCTGATTTTTAAATGCAATTCCAAGCATCTGTGTTTTCTATTCACTGATTTATTAGTGAACAGAATTTCAGAAGGTGCATTTTGAAGCAGCATCTGGAGAATCATTCCTGATATAGACACCACTGAGTGCCACACTTTGAAAGGCAATAAAATCTATCAAACACCAAACTGGGGATTGATAATTACCAGTTGCCATCCTGGAGGATAATGCTCTAACAGGATTTGTTCATGGGGGAAAAAAAATAGGAAGAGAAACTAGGATCACTAAAAATATAACAGAATAACAGAGTTGGAAGGGACCTTGGAGGTCTTCTAGTCCAACCCCTTGCTCAGGCAGGAAACCCTATACCACTTCAGACAAATAGTTGTCCAATCTCTTTTTAAAAACTTCCAGTGTTGGAGCATTTACAACTTCTGGAGGCAAATCGTTCTACTGATTAATTGTTCTGTCAGGAAATTTCTTCTTAGTTCTACGTTGCTTCTCTCCTTGATTAGTTTCCACCCATTGCTTCTTGTCCTGCCCTCAGGTGCTTTGGAGAATAGCTTGACTCCCTCTTCTTTGTGGCAACCCCTTTGATATTGGAACACTACTATCATGCGTTCAGTCCTAGTCCTTCTTTTCATTAAACTAAACATACCCAATTCCAGCAACCGTTCTTCATATGTTTTAGCCTCCAATCCCCTAATCATCTTTGTTGCTCTTCTCTGAACTTTCTAGAGCAAGGGTCGGCAACCCGCGGCTCTGGAGCCGCATGCGGCTCTTTGGGCCCTCTGCTGTGGTTCCCTGTCCCATCACTGGCTTGCCCCACCCCTCGCCCTCCCCTCCCCTCCCTCACCTGGCCTGAGAAGGTAAGGCCGACGGCGGGAATGGAGAAGCGGCCGGGCTGATTCTCCGGCGCTGGTTGAGGAACGATTGCTACCCCCGGTGGAGGCTTTCCTTCGGGTGACCCTCCTCCCCCTCTCGCAACTCCCTGACTGGCTGTGGTGGGGCCAGGAGGGTGCGCACGCGCAGGGAGACCCTCCTCAAGTGAGCGCCAAAGCGCAGCAAAGGCGCAGAGGGTGGGCTGGCACTCCCTTAAGGAGGGTCTTTGGATGTGGCTTCTCTCCTGCCCTAAGGATCTGGCCATTGCCTTGCCATGTCCACCCCCACCCCCCGCAGCTCTTCGGCCGAGCGGGGAGGGCGTAAGCTCCAGACTGAAGCGGCAGGAAGCAAAGGCTACCTTACGCACAAATGTGGTGTGAAGGCAGGTACAGGGTCGCTTCACTCCTGCACTAAGGCTCCGGTGACCTCCTCCCCCTCCTCATGCAGGGGGGGGCACAGCAAGGCGATGACCGGAGCCTTAGTGCAGGAGCAAAGCGGCCCTGTACCTGCCTTCGCACCACATTTGTGCATAAGTTAGCCTTCGCTTCCTGCCGCTTCGGGCTGGAGCTTACGCCCTCCCCACTCAGCCGAAGAGCTGCCGGGGGGGGGGACACACAGCAAGGCGATGGCCGGATCCTTAGGGCAGTAGAGAAGCCGCGTCCTTTTGCGTCCTGTTAAGACTCTCCTTAAGCGAGCGGCTGCCCGCCCTTCGCGCGCCTTTGCTGCGCTTTGGCGCTTGCTTGAGGAGGGTCTCCCCATCCACGCGCACCCTCCTGGCCCCACCACAGGAGGGGAGGAGGGTCGCCCGAAGGGAAGCCTCCGCCAGGGGTGGCGATCGTTCATCAGCAGAGAGAGAGAGAAGGGGAGAGAGAGGGAGAGAGATGGGAGAAAGAGATGAGGGAGGGAGGGAGAAAGAGGGAGACAGAGAGATGAGGGGAGGAGGAAGGGAGAGAGAGATAGAGAGAGAAATGGGTAGAGGGAGACAGAGAGAAAGAGATGAGAGGGAGGGAGATAATGGGAGAGGGAGAAAGGGAGAGGGAGAGAAGGAGAAAGAGAGAGGGAAACGAGAGAGAGAGAGAGAGATACAGTACATGTTTCCCATAGAAAAGAAAACATAGAGAGCCACAAAACCTGGGTAGGCGTGGCTGGGGGGGTCATGTGACTCGGTGGGAGTGAGTGACATCGAGTTGGCCACGCACACCCAGGTTTTGTGGCTCCTGGTGTTTTGTTTTCTATGAGAAACGGGTCCAAATAGCTCTTTGAGTGTTTAAGGTTGCCGACCTCTGATCTAGAGGGAAACCAAATGTTCTGCC
>QLTV01003402.1:314095-348263 GCA_003457575.1 Thermophis baileyi
CATCTGGAACGGCAGCAGGAACACACTCCCCTCGTACCAGAAACACTGTAAAGCCTCCATGGCCTCGGGAGCAAGGGGGAATAAAGAGGCCAGCCAGCAGGCTGAAGCATTGCTTGCTCCCACCTCCGCTCTTGCAAAGTGAAACACTTTTTCTCTTGCCACACAGCCCTCCTGATCTTTGAGACTGCAGTGGCTCCCTAAATGAGAAAGCTGGCTGCAAGACAAGGGGAGCCGGGAAGAGAAAAGGCAGCGGAGGTGGGAGAGCAAAGCAAGCGAGTGAACTTTCGGCCTGCTGGCTGGCCTCTTTGTTCCCCCTCGCTCCCAAGGAACGGCAGCAGCAGCACAAGGGGCTGCGGGAGGAAGAGAGGCCGGGTGAGACCCAGATGCTTTCCGGCTCCCCTGGTCACAGAAGCATCAACCCCTCACTCCCCCCTCTTTGCTAGCAGCCGCCCTGTTTTTCACATGGGATCGCCCAGGAGGGAGGAGGGAGAGGGAGAAGGGGGCAGCCGCTAGCAGAGGCAAGAGAGTGAGGGGTTGATGCTTCTGTCCCCTTCTCCCTCTCCCTCCTCGGTGATCCCGTGTGAAAAACAGGGCGGCTGCTAGCAAAGAGGGGAGAGTGAGGGGTTGATGCTTCTGTGACCAGGGGAGCCGGAAAGCGTCTGGGTCTCACCCGGCCTCTCTTCCTCTTGCAGCCACGTGTGCTGCCACTGCCATTCCAGAGGGCTTTCCTTGGGAGCGAGGGGGAATAAAGAAGCCATAAAGCGGGTGGGTGCGCAGCCACCGTTGCTACTCACGTTGTTGCTGAGCTCCTGGAGAGCCATGCTCATGCTGGCGATCCGGAGGGCAGGGGGAACTGACCGCTGCCTCCTAGCTCGGGAGCCAGCCGGGGGCGAGCCGGGCAGGGGCGGTGGCAATGGCGGACTCCAGCGCTTGGGCCATGCGGAGCCGCTCTGCCAGGGGGCCGCGGACCAGCAGCCGGCCTCTCCCGACCTTCCCGGAGAGCGTTTCTGCTGATGGGAGGTGGGTGGGCGATGCCCGGGGAAGGCAAGGTTAGCGCGCTCCCAGCCGCGCCCTGCGGTGCCTCCGCCGGCTCAGGAGACGCTTCGGGAGGCACTGGCCAGCAGGGCGAGCCGGCCCGGCAACCTTTGTAGACACGCAGCTGCAAAGCTTGCCGAGCTGCCCTCCACGTTCCCTGCAACTTTTATCGGGAGGCGCTGGCCGGCAGGGAGAGGGAAGCCGGCCTGGCAAACTTTGCAACTGCATGGCTACAAAGGTTGCCGGGCCCTCTCTCCGGGCCGGCCAGCGCCTCCCAAAGTGTCTCATAGGCCGGCGGAGGCACCGTAGGGTGCGGCTGGGAGCGCGCTAACCTTGCCCTCTTCGGGCATCGCTGGCCTGCCTCCCATCAGCAGAGGCGCTCTTTGGGAGGCGCTGGCCGGCAGTGCAGCCACTCTCAGACCAGGGGTGGATTCCAATTTACCTCGCTGCCGGTTCTCTTCCTCCCGCGCCGCGTGGCCGTGACTTGTGGGTGCGTGCGCACTTGCACAGTGCAAAACCTCCCCAAAAAATTCAAAAAAACCAACCCCCACATGCCAAAAACAAAATGGTGACGCATGCGCAGTGCCGGAAACTCAGCTTCTACGCATGCGCAGAAGAAAAATTTTTAAAAAATCGAAAAAAATATGGCGGCGCCCACGGACCGGCACTAACCGATCCGGTTTGGTGACATCGTGACGTCACCAGCGGGTCGCTACCAGTTCGGGCGAACCGGTCCGAACCAGGAGGAACCCACCCCTGAACGGGTCCAAATGGCTCTTTGAGTGTTTAAGGTTGCCGACCCCTGTTCTAGAGTCTCAACATCTTGTTTACATTGTGGTGACCAAAACTGCATGCAGTATTCCAAGTGTGGTTTTACCAAGCCATTATAGCAGCGGTTCTCAACCTGTGGGTCGCAACCCCTTTGGGGGTCGAACGACCATTTCACAGGGGTCGCCGCGCGCGTTAGCCCGCCATCTTGGTGCCACCGTCACTGCAGGGGTAAAAAGGTCCCGGTTCGGCCGTGCCTGCGGGTCGCCGTCAGCTGGTAGCCCGGACGCCGCCATTTGGGTTCTTCTACCCTCTGCGCATGCGCAGAATGCTTTGCGCATGCGCAGAGGGTAAAAGAACCCAAATGGCAGCGTCCGGGCGAAGTCTCCCGCTTCCGACACTATCAGCTGTCCGGCGACCTGCAGGCAAGCCTGAGCCCGGAACATTTCGCCCCTGGTGCCACGCCCCCTTTGTCATCTCATCCCGCGCGGGGCGGGGGTGTCGCGGCGGCGGGGTGTGTGTGTCGCGGCATTAGAAAGGTTGAGAACCACTGTTTTAGAAGGTTTTTAAGAAGCGTGGTCATGTGACCAAAATTCAGACACTTGGCGACTGGCGGGGGGGTTGCGGGGGGGTCGTGCCATTAGAAAGGTTGAGAACCACTGCATTATAGAGTGGTATTAACACTTCATGTAATATTGATTATATCCCTCTAGTAATGCAGCCTACGACTTCATTGGCTTTTTCGGCAGCTGCAAATATAACTTCACATTTCTGTAGGGGCTTACACTGTAGCATGGCTGTACAGTATTACAATGACCTTATCATAAAAAATAGCCCTTTCTTTCAGAAAGCAATCTTTTGGTTTTATTTATTTTTCAAAAAGTTCATTTTTGTCCTTTACTTCGGTCATTTATTTTTTACCATACAAATGATACCACTTATTGCATAGTCTTTCACATTCATATGAAATATGGAGATTGAATAGTCCTTTTTAGAATATGCATTTTATAGTTTTGTTGAATTTAGTTTTCTTGAATATAGTTTTACTCTTCAATTTTCTTTTGTAAAGCAAAATTATAAACACTTTTTTAATCCTTGAGTTTCTTTCAGATATGTCCTTTTTTCAAGTTTGTTCTTTATTTTTTTCCAACAAAATATGTTCAACCATAGGCCAAAGGATGGCTTATTGTTTAAATAAATGTTATAAGCAAGAGACTCCAAAGACTAATCTGGAGTAATGAAACCTCTGGACAAAAAAAGAGTCATACTCTTATACAGGATGTTCTATGATACTCCAAAACTCCTCACCGTATCTGCAAAAGACCTACATCAACACTGCAGAGTACTATAATCAATGTTGACAGATGATGACATATGCAATATTGATGGAAGTGCTTTAGAAAGCTCTTTGGAGATGCATTTCAGACATCCTTAAAACCACCATTCCATTTATTGGTGAAAATTAATCTGAACATATTCTGGCTAAATCCTTGCTTTATGACATGTAACCTCCATAAGGAAATCTGTATCTCTTTCCAAATACTGAAATATTTATCCTGATTAAAACAGCTATGCCAGTGATGGCGAACCTTTTTTGATTCGCGTGTCAAAAGGGGGGGAGCATGGGGGGGTCACACATGCGCGTGCCCACACCCATAATTCCATGCGCCCCCCTCCCGCGCATACCCCCCCGCTCCCAGCATGCGATAGCACGCCTGTTTTTCGCTCTCACCAGGCTTCAGAGCCTTTCTAGGAGCCTGGGGAGGGCGAAAACGGGGACGCCATTTTCGCCCTCCCCAGGCTCCTGGAAAGGCTCTGACGCCTGGGGAGAGCAAAAAAATGGGACTTCCGGTCCAACTGGAAATCGGCAAACGGAATATTTCCAGCCTCCGGAGGACCTCTGGAGGGGTGGGGAAGGCCGTTTTTGTCTTCCCCAGGCTCCTAGAAAGGCTCTGGAGCTTGGGGAGAGGAAAAAACTAGCCTTCCCCACCCCCTCCGGAGGCTGGAAACAGCCTGTTTCCCAACTCCCAGTGGGCCCAGAAGGCCCGAAAACCAGGTGGCCGGCGCGCATGCACGCCGGACCTGAGCTCACGTGCCCACTGATATGGCTCCGCGTGCCACTTGTGGCACGCGTGCCATAGATTCGCCATCACAGAGCTATGCAATGAAGACTCACCACACAGAAAAGAATCAACATTTTCTGCAAAAGCAGAAAAGGAAGTAAATAAATTGAAAAGCCAACACGATGCAAAGCACCAACTTCTAGAGGAATATTTAACTGGGAACCAGTCATTACTGCAATTAAATATGCCTCTAAAAGTTGGTGTTTTGTGTCATATTGTCTTCAAAACTTATTTACTTGTTTAATATTTTTTTTAAAAAAATCAAGAAACGTAGGGTGCATGGTAGGCCCATATGGTCTAACTATGCACTGATCTTTGATAGGAATTTCTAGCCAGGAAGGCTGCTGCTGTTGCTATACTTGTAAAAGTCCTACACATAAGCACAAAAAATTTCCTGATCCAGCCTTTTGTTATATGGAACTACTTACCAGAGAATGATACACATTCACTTGGATTACACTAGATTATAGATCATGAGCTGCGTTATCAGCCTGCAGCAGAAAGAGATGAATGAGAAGCAAGATTATTCATTTATTTATTACATTTATATGCCGGCCATCTCACTGTCAAGCGACTCTGGTAAATAACTTCATTAATTGTTGCTTTGGGTCAGAGCTGGTCAACCAATGATTTTTCAGAACTGTTCCTATTCCACATTGTCAGTATGGGAAGTATATTACTTTATTAGTTGGTATCCAAATCTCAATTCTCTGCTTTTTCCTTCTCCATCCCCTTTTCTCTTTTGAGGTGCCTAGAGTCTCTGCCTGCAATTTCAAACTTTTGAAATCCATTGCATGTAAGTTTTGAAGTCTTTTTGACTGAATAACCTTAACCATAAATTAATACGCATGCAAAAAATTGTGGAAACAGCTAGCTTTAGAAAAGAAAAACTGTGTTAGCTGTCCTTGTAAAACACAGCTTCATAGGTGCTTCCACGTCTCAATTTCTGAATTAGTTTGAAGACTAAACAGTGGCTGGTGCTGAAGCAATTTGGATGAACTGACATTTTAGATTGTAAAGAAGGGTGTTCAGTTGGAGAACGGAAGCATTCAATAAAAGAATCTCCATAGACATTCAGTAAAAGAGGATATAGAATTGCAGGAATGCTGTGGCAATGAGATAATTTTATGGATGTTATTAAAAAGGAGATAATGAAGGGAGAAATGCAGATATACTTGTGGGTAAAAAAAAGAAAAAAGAAAAAGGGGAACATCTTTTTCTGCATTTCCTCCCCATAGCCTTTTCTTCTGTATTAGGTTTTTAAATATACGGTAGCTAGCTGTTTCTCATGATTCTGTGATCTATTTTAAATTACATGTAAATTAAATACACAAATGTTTTAAAATGACATTTAAAATAGGCTTCACACAAAAATCTGTCAAATAATAATCATTTTACATTTAATTTGATTAAAGGAAGAAGTAACCACACAGATTTTTTTTTATGAAAAACAAAAGACAATTGTGGTATTTTAGAGATAAATTTATTATTACTTAAGTTTTTGTATATAACAGCCCACTTCAATACATGCCCACCATCCAGAGTCCCCCTATGAGGGGGATGGTGGTTAAGAAGTTTAATAAACAAACAAACAAACAAACATTGCAATTTATGATGCATCTAATATTGTGAATTGTCTCCAGAAAAGGCTACGCAACATTAGATCAGTATAGGTACTCCTTCACTTACTACAACTGGGACCAAAATTTTGGTCACTAATAATGTGATCATTAAATGAGCCATCACATAAGCAGACCCAATTCTACTACCATTTATACAACCTTCTTAATAGCAATAGCAGTTAGACTTATATACCGCTTCATAGTGCTTTACAGCCCTCTCTAAGCGGTTTACAGTTAGCATATTGCCCCCAACAATCTGGGTCCTCATTTTACCCACCTCAGAAGGATGGAAGGCTGAGCCGGTGAGATTTGAACCGCCGAACTGCAGCTAGCAGTCAGCTGAAGTAGCCTGCAGTGCTGCACTCTAACCACTGCGCCACCTCGGCTCTTAATTACCATAGTCAGTAAGCAAATTAGGGGGTTGATAAGTGAATCAAGTGGTCCTTAAGTAAATCTGGCATCCTCAATTGACTTTGCTTGTCAGAAGCTGGCTGGCAATGTCACAAATTGTGTTCACATGACTGCAAGTCACTGCAACTGTTGTAAATGCGAGCCAGTTGCCAAGCACCCAGATTGCAATCAAATGACTCTGCAGATGGTGAAATTGGCATAAGTTTGAGGATGAGTCATAAGGCGTTGTAACTTTGAACTGTTGTTAAATGAACAGTAGTAAGTCAAGGACTACTTGTAATTTTACTATTATTGTTTTATTAAAGTATCTTTAACTTTTACAAAGGGAATGGTTGTTATTTGGTCGCTAAGTCGTGCAACCCCATGGACCATAGCATGCCAGGCCCCCCAGTCTTCCACTGTCTCCCCGAGTCTGCCCAAACTCACGCCCATTGCGTGGATGACACTATGTAACTATCTCATCCTCTGCCGTACCTTTCCTCTTTTGCCTTCAATCTTTCCCAACATCAGGGGCTTTTCCAATGAGTCCTCTCTTCTCATTTGGTGGCCAAAGTATTTGAGCTTCAACTTCAGCATCTGTCCTTCCAAAGGACAGTCAAGTTTGATTTCCTTTAGAAACAAAGGGAATAGACCATCTTTTAGTACAGTAGTTAAAAGTCACAGTATTATTGACTGAGAGCCATGTAAACAGGCAGTGGGATCACTCTGACAGTGGGTAAGACCATGATCTAAAAGTGGGTTCCTAACATGATAGCTGGTGGGCAAGAGAAAAAAAAATTCAAAGACAAAAAATTGTAGACAAAATTAAAAAAACATTTCAATATTTTAAATTGATCTTGGTTGCTGAAAAAAAGGTTGCATGCAGCTCCCTATGGGCTGGGAAAGTCTACCCATGCTTTAAAAGGGGATACTGTATAGGCCAGTGATGGCAAACCTTTTTTTGCTCGGGTGCCAAAAGGGCGAGCATGTGCCCACACCCATAATGCAATGCCCTCCCCCCCACGCATGCGTGCACAACCTGCCCCCACGCGCATGCACACAGGACTCACTGAAGCCTCCGGAACCTGTGGATGGCGAAAAACGGATTCCAGCCGATTTTCGGCCTTCCAGAGGGTGGGGGGGGGAAGGTCATTTTCACCTTCCCCAGGCTTCAGGCCTCCGGAGCCTGTTGATGGCGAAAAACGGACCCAATGGTCCAACCGGAAGTTCAGAAACGAACTTCCGGTTGGGCCGTTTTTCACCGTCCCCAGGCTTCAGGAGACTTTCCTGAAGCCTGGGGAGGGTGAAAATCGGCCCAACCGGAAGTTCGTTTCCGAACTTCCGGTTGGGCTGTTGGGTCCGTTTTTTGCAATCCACAGGCTCCGAAGGCTTTCCTGAAGCCTGGGGAAGGCGAAAACAACCTCCCCCCGCCCTCTGGAAGGCCAAAAATCAGCTGGCCAGCGCTGGAGCTGACATAGGGCAACGTCTCACGTGCCCTCAGATATGGCTCCGCGTGCCACCTGTGGCACGCGTGCCATAGGTTTGCCATCACGGCTGTAGGCTGTTCCCATGACATCTAATAAAGCAAGTCAGGTCTGAAGTACTTTCCTCTCTCAGACCCACATTTGATAGGAAGTTACAAAAGATTGCTCTTATTTGGACTTTTTGTTTCTTTATTTACTTTTTTAATTATCCAAAATCAGTGTCTACATTATGCTCAATCTTCACCGACTTGTTTGCAGTCCCTCCTAAATAACCACTCTCCCTGTTGCTCTTTTTTGTTTAACTTTTGTATTTCTTATATAAGGGCAGGGCTATATGCATACATAATATACTGTTGTGTGATTCGATGAATATAATGCAAAATAGAATTTGGAGCTAAATGAAATGTATAGCTCTGCCTTAGCACTTTGCATTAAAATGGCACATAGTTTTTAAAGACTGAGCCAATTATCCTGTATCCATTTTCAGCATACTAATTAAACACATTGTCCCTTCTGTTTAAATTGTGGTTGTCTGACACAGGGCAATTGTGAATATCTATGTACAAAACTAAAAAGCAGAGACATCACCCTGCAAACAAAGGTGCGTATAGTCAAGACTATGGTTTTCCCAGTTGCAATGTGTGGCTTTGAAAGTTGGACCATAAGAAAGGCTGAGCGCCAAAGAATTAAGGCCTTTGAACTATGGTGCTGGAGAAGACTCCTGCGAGTCCCTTGGACTGCAAGGTGATCAAACCGGTCAGTCCTAAAGGAGATCAACCCTGACTGCTCTTTAGAAGGCCAGATCCTGAAGATTCAAATACTTTGGCCACCAAATGAGAAGGAAGGACTCACTGGAGAAGAGCCTAATGCTGGGAAAGATTGAGGGCAAAAGAAGAAGGGGACGACAGAGAATGAGATGGCTGGATGGAGTCACTGAAGCAGTAGGCATGAGCTTAAATGGACTCCAGAGGATGGTAGAGAACAGGAAGGCCTGGAGGAACATTGTCCATGGGGTCACAATGGGTCAGACACGACTTTGCAACTAACAACATGATGTACAAAACTAATGAATATCACAGCCAACTAGGATTCTATGGACTTAGTAAATTTCACATTTACTAACAGCAATATCTGCAAAAATGAGAAATTATAGAAATACCACAAGAGAAAATGCACATGTGATACTCTGAAAACAGTGCACGCTAGTGCATTTTAAAGTGCTGTCTTAACACTCTGCATTTATGGGAATCATTAATGTTATACATTACCAAGTTTATGAACTATTGGCAAGACAAAAGCACAGATTTGGGTTTCTCATTCCATGCCAATACAGTATCTAATGTTACAGGTATCAGTTTCACTTGCTTCCATTCACAAAATTTCAAGAAAAGTAATCACTTCTCAATAGATCTGCTACAATAGTAATTCTTTTCATTTTGATCCAAGTTGTATTAGCCTATTCTAAAAAGGAAGCTATTTTCATTGATAAGTCATTTTGTAGATAAAGCTTTGATTCATAAATTACTATGTTCCTTGGATTGTAAAAAATTTAATTTGACTTTCGCTACTTCTCTGTACCAGAAAAATACTGGATTTGTGACAGTACACGTTTTACTGGTTTTACCAGTAAAATGTCAACCCTAACCCTTAAAGAATGTCCAAAAAGCACATCGTTTTAACTATCCAGAGGTTCACGAAAAAGCAAGGGAGATATCCAACTTGCTTTCCAAACTTATCGAATTTCCATCAATCAGAAACCTACACGAAAGCAAAAAGAGAATCTGAACTCATGTATATCCGAATACAGGTCAAGAATCGAGTTGCTCCTTCCGAACAAAAATCCCTTCCCCTACATCTTCATGGTAATATGTAATCGAAAGGATGCAGAATCATTTGATTGAAACTGCTGGTAAGCAGTCAGTAGCTCTTGCTCATTTTATTGCAATTCCTCAAAAGGCGATTGTCATCGGCATCCTGGGATTCTAGTCCTTGCTCAGTCCAATTCTTTTGTCTTCATTTGATTTTTGCACAGCAGATTATGAAACCTTTATATTTTCTGTCTGCGCACGAGGGAAGAACAGCAAGAAGGTATTAGTCTACGGATCACGTATTTCGTATCATTTTCCCGCCTAGCGAACACGGAAACCGGAAACAAGGCTTATAATGTCTATTTTCCACCTTTATGGCAGAAGTCCCCGAAGCCCCTAGAAAATGAAGGATAACATTGGGGAGGGGGACATGTCTGCTTGTGCTGGATGGATGGATGGATGGATGGATGGCACTCTTCTAGGGATCGGCGTGCCCGCATTTGGAGCGCGAAAAGATCCCACTCGCGGCCAAGGACTGTCGCGCAATCTCTGCGGTTGCCGACTTAGCCCCACCTCTGCGCGTCCTGGCGCCAGGAAGGCGGAAGAAGTTCGACAGGAGGAGGCGGAGGAAGACGATTTCTCGCTCCTTCTCGCGGCGCTTCCCTCCTTCTCCCCTCCGCGGCCTCCCCCTTTCTCTGGCCGCTCGCGCAGCTGCTCGGCACTCGCTATATAAAGGGCGAAACAAGCGGAGCAGACGGCTGGCGGCTGCAGCCCAAGGGCCGCCGTGTGAGGCCGGGCCGCGGAGGAGGAGGAGGAGGAGGGGGGGAAGAAAAGAAGAGCGAGAGGGTGGCTTCTTCCGCGCGGGCGGGTTAGCCGGGCTGAGGAGGACGTCCCTGAGGCGAGACAGGGCGGAGGAGGCGGACAACAGCGGCGGCGGCAGCAGCGGGGAAAGGGGGGACCCTAGCTCGCCTCAGCCTGCTCTTGTCCGGAGGGGGGTGTCGGGGGCGCCCTGCCTCGGGGTGTGTGTGTGTCCTACCCAGGGGTGGTGCGGGACATGGCGAGCTCGACTAACACAAACCCCGTGGTAAGGACTAGGGTTGCGCAAGGGGCTCTGAACGGGAGGGCGGCGGAGGGGTGGGGGGTGTTCGGTTTGGGGATGGCGGGGCAAGGGCGGGACGGCGGCGGGAGCAGCAGCAACAGCCGCCCCGGATTCGCGGGTTTCCGTCCATCCCTCCTGTGGGGAAAGGAGAGGGGCGAGCGAGCGCTGGGTGCCGCTTCGGGGGAGTCGCGGAAGAGGCGCCGCGGGGTCTGGAGGGAGCCCGCTTCGTCTCTGCGAGGGGGGGGAGGGAATGGGGGGGGAAGGCTTGGGAGTGAGGTGGCGGTTTTTCCCCCGCCTTGGAGGAAAGGTTGGCGGGGGAGGGGGGGGAAGCGTGCCTGGAGGTGAGGCTTCGCCCCCCAAGCATTTAACCTGCTACGGTAGTGGTCGAAACCGCCTCTTTCCGCAGACTATTAAGGCATTGGTAACGAAAGGTTGAAAAGCATCTTTTCATTCCTAGTCTGGCAGAAAACGTCTCTTCCTTCCCTTCACTCAGGGAGATGTATTTTTATATCTATATCTGGAAAAAGGCCCTTTTGATCCGTCCGAGTTTTCTTCAGGAAGCGCTTTTATATTAATAGCTTCTCTTTCTTTCCCGCCTCCTTTTCTATGCTTCTCCCTTCAGTTCTTTTAGAGAGGACAGGCTCAGCTTCTGAGTCTCGGTTTCACATCGGTATACAATAAGCAGTCACACGGAAAAAAGAAAAAAAAAACCCCTCCCGGCCCCTTTCATCACTGGTTCTAAGGCATTAAGGGGAAAAAAAACCCAATGCAAATCAAATGCACTCAAAAATAAGCACCCCACCGGCCAAAAAATAAACCCCTGCTGACCAACCGAAGTCCTGATGCTGATTTGGAGGCTCTCATTTTGTGCGCTCAGATCCATCATGGCTTCCCCTTGCTTTTCTCTCTCCCTGCTCCTTGTGTTCCTCCTCCCTGTGGCTGCCCTGTTTATATAGAGCCATTGCCGCTCTCTAATATAGACTCTGCCAGGATGGGAAGGTGCTTTCCAGCCCCACGTCACCGCCTCTCCATTTAAACACCACATCAGCCTTTAAATACGGAGAGAGCTGTGGAAAGCAGGCTGGGAGGTGCCTGCACTACACAGGCACGGACCAAAAAGCGCTGTCTTTGTTGCTTAGAAGCTTTCACAGGCACATGATAAATAGCTGCTGTTTCTTGTTTTTCTGTATAAGGTTATTTTTTGTAAATCGTTTTTATTCTACCTTTATTTTATAAAAGTTCTATGGGGTGACTGAGTGCAGTGGGATTTTTGAATTAGTTTTCAATAGGAAATCAAAACAGCATACACTACATTTTGTAATAAGATGCCTCATGTAATTGTTTTTCTTGCTCTTAAACATTTTTTTTTTACCTTTGGAATGTAGTAAAAATGTTATGAGTAGTATTGAATTGTTCTAAATCATGCCATCTCAGTTTTATCTGGTTGAGAATTGAGATTTAGTACGACTTGTCAGTGTGACTACATTGCCCTACAGCGAAATAATTTGATTTAAAAGTCAAAAAGGAGCATTTGAATGTTCTGTAATGCATAGTCTTAATCCCGTTGCCTTAGTCTTAATCTTTTTATGTTGGAAAAGTGAAATTCTGCTAGGCACGTCTGCTAGAAAACTTGGGGTTTCCATGTAGTTTTTCATTTACTTAATTTAGGTTGTTTTCACTTTTAAAGAATCTTCAATGTTTTGAAATATCGCAAGATATGTAAACATTTTCAAACAGTTATTTGTCACTTTTTAAAGCCTAAATTGTATAGGTCTGTGATTGAAGATGTCATTAATGATGTCCGGGAAGTCTTTCTTGATGCAAGTGTGGATGAGCAAGTCCTTGTGGAACTTAAAACAGTAAGTTATAACTTCATGTGTCTCAAATAATTCTTACCTTTTAGAAGACAAGGACTATAAACATGGTTGTGTAAATGCTCGGCCTGTGAAGAACAGTCCTGCTTGAATCAGTCCTTCAATAAATTGTGTGTGAAGAAACTAGATATGTTTCGAGTATGTTTAATAAACTTTATTAAAGGTTTTAAAGAAGATGTAAAAACTAACACAAACTACAAAATAGAACAAAGAGAAGGAAAAAAGTACAGTGCAAAAGAATAAAAAGAAATAGGAGCTTCTGATTTTCTCTGCAGCAAATATGATTATAAAATTATATCTTACACTTACGATTACAAAAATTACTTTTTCTATTATCCATTTTTTTCTAATCAAAACCACAAACCATAAATACATTTTCCATTTCATGCAAAAAGTCTAAGGGGTTTCCATTCAGCCATAAATATAGATGTTATCTTTTCTTTGATCAAGGAAATTAATTCAGCCATCTCTGCAAACCCCTAGCCATTCCTCTGTTGTGGGTAGTGTCAAACCTTTCCACTTTTTGAGCATATAATAATTCTGCTGCAGTTCTATATAAAAACAGTTCCATGACTTTATTCTAGTTACCTATCCATTGGTCCCAAAAGAAAAGTCTTTGATTTCAGTAGTGCTTTAATCTTTTAAAATGTTCTGAATTAATGTATGTATTTGTATCCCAAAAGTTTTGGCTTTTAACATATCCACCAAACATAATAAAATGTCCCTTCATGATGTTCATATTTCCAACAAAGATTCAAAGCACCTTTATGCATTCCAGACAATTTTTGGTGATAAAATATAACAATGCATCATTTTATAAAAAATCTCATTAAAGTTAGAACATAATGGAAATTTTAATACTTTCACCCACCTATTTTCCCTTTGTTCCCTTTGTATATTGTAACCAAAATTTTAGCCATTTTATATATTCAACTCTAATGTCTCATGTCAATAAAAAATTATACATTTTAGCAATAACACGTTCCTTGTTAGTACATAATTCTGTTTCAAATTCATTCTTATAATATTAAAAACCCAATTATCTTTTATCCAATATGCTTCAAGTATTCCTCTATAGGTATCGATAGGAACTCAAAAGTAGCTTTTATTCCCTTGTTTTTCATGCAAGAGATACAAAAATAGATTGGATGGTGATCCATACTAAATTTCAACTACACTCTAACCTACCCAACATTGGCCAAGGAAGTCATTTTTTTTAAAGAAATTGATGGCATGCTACAAAGAGTCAGCTGACTACTGATAACTTGTTTCCAATGTTACATTTTAAAAATGTGTAACTCATATATGTCAGTAAAAAGAAACATAACCTAAAGTTTGTTTATAACTTACATTGTTATTTACTCACCAGTAAAGTATGTTTTTTTAAATAAATACAGCTATGGGAAAACAAATTGCTGCAATCCAAAGCTGTTGATGGATTTCATTCAGAGGAACAGCAACTTTTACTGCAAGTACAGCAACAGCAGCAGCAGCAACAACAGCAGCAACAGCATTCCCATCATCACCACCACACGCAGCCACAGCAAACAGTTCAGCAACAGTCCCAGACCCAGCAAGTCCTTATTCCGGCTACACAGCAAAGTAAGGCCCATTCTGAATCTTAAGAGGGTTATTGCCAATGTTCCAATCTTGTAATCAAGAGATTACTGGCACTCTAGGTTTGTAGTGTAGGTCCTTGTGTGGTCAAAAACAATTTTTAAAATATGTTCCTAACAATAACGATCCTGTGAGATAGGTTGGTCTGGGAGAGAATGACTGGCCCAAGTCACTACCACATAAGGTTTCTATGAAACTCAGTTGATGTTACTGCCTAGTTTTTGTTTTTATGAGTTTGATTTTAGAAGTTTTAATATGGTTTTTACGTTATTTTAATTTTTAATTGGGAGCCACCCAGAGTTTGTTATAAGATGGGTGGCTATTTAAATGTTTTAAATAAAAAATTATATTATTTGGCATTGTAGTTTCAGTTTTTTTCCAGCTGTTGCCCATTTGAATTATCAGTTCATAAAGTGTCATCTGGAAGCAAAATATGTCCATGTAGTATGCAGGAAAGTTGATACTAAAATAGTTTTCTTCTTACATTTTCTTAAATGTAAGTAACTTTAGATGAAATTCTAACTCATGGATGAGCAACTGTTTTTCAGGGTCTATTTTTAATATTATATTTTATATATAGAGAGAGCCAGATGAAAAATTGTTGCCAAAAATTGCCAGTGGCAGAGGCCTAAGCAGGCACACAAATTTCATGAATGAGATGGTTTAACTTGCAGTTAATAGTTTTTAAAACAAAATGAGACAAAATTAAGGTCAAGAAAGGATATCTCCCCATTCCCACAATATGCATGTGGACATTAGTGAATAAATTTTCAGAGAAATAATGCTCCATTTAAATCTCTGATTAGACTTTCTTTGCACTTCCTTGTGCAGGGAAAAGTGTGGTATTCTAGGATAGGGAGATGATGGAGCTGAGAAAGAAGCATATGATCAGCTGAGAGAGAAGCATATGTAGAGTTTTCCTTACTGAATTATACCTCAGGGCTGAGGTTTCAATTATGAAACTAATTTAACTAATAACTAATGATTGTAAGCTTCCCAGAATTACCTTATGGTAAAATGGGTGGCCAATAAATTTTATAAATAAATACAGTAAGTAAGTAAATAAGTAATTTTATTCACGAAACAGCCATTTTTACTTTGAAATAGAATGTGGTTCAAATTGAAAATATTTTACACACCACTGCAAGAACAGTTATAAATTAATCACAGGATTTCTGTATTTGTTACAGACTGCTTTTACTCAACTGTATATTTTATATCAGAGTTTACAATATATTTAATACAAGAAGAAGCATAATTTGTTATCAATACACCTTGTAAAATGTTTTATGATGGTCATAGCAGTGATTGCTTGTTTTATTCCAGCACCTCAGCCTCAAGTTATTATGCCAGATTCCAAACTGATACAGCACATGAATGCATCAACCATGGTAAGAATATGTAATTCATAATGTTTTAACTGTGCATAATAAAAATCAGATAAGGGAAGATAGTTCTCTTAACAACATGTTTTCTTCCTACGTTCACTATTTTAGCCAGGTTCAACATTTCAGCTCTGTTTATTGTTAGGAATTTGTTTTAACAAAACATGATTTAGATAGAATCATCTACTGCAGGGGTGTCAAACTCGATTTCATTGACAGCCACATCAGGGTTGTATTTGACCTTGGGGTGTGTGTGGCCAGGGTGGGCGTGGCCAGCTCAACGTCACTTGTGTCAGGGGTGCCTGTGGCGGCCCGAGTGCTCTACCAGTGGAAACGGGCTCCCAAGCTCCATTTTCACCTGCAAGAGCCTCCTGCAACCCTCCGCCAGTAAAAATGGAGCTCGGGATGGCCGTCCGCGGCCCTCATGAGCTCTGTTTTCACTGGCAGAAGCACCACGGCCGATCCTTCGCTGTTTCCAGGGTGGCCGCATGGGCCAGTTCTAAGCACCCCACGGGCCGGATCCGGCCCACAGGCCTTGAGTTTGACACCCCTGATCTACTGCCTTCACACTCAATGTTCTCTTAAAAGCAACCATCTTATGCCAGTAGATCACTCTCATTAAAATTGGTCTCTTCTAATTAATTGACCTTAATACTAAAATAATCTATTTTACTGTTAACTAGAAAAATGCCTTAAAGATGCTTCATTGACCCAATACAAAGGAAAATATGTTTTCTTAAAAAAATAGAATGGTTGTAAAATTTGAGAAGAAGCCTAGATTTTAAACTATTAGTAGGTTTTCTCTATTTCTTAAGCACTTTGCACTAGGGTTGGTGATAACTGCTGTCAGCTTTGCACATCTGTATGTAGCTAGAATTAGTTTTGGTTTTACAAGCAATATAATTTTTCAGAAAATGACAGGCGAACATTAAAAATAAGTTCATCTTTGCATTCATACACACAAATGCTGCTTAAGATATGACATTGCATTTAAGCTTGAGAGGTTCTTAGCTTTAATATTTTAAAAATTATATCAATGAAGTATACTAATAGGGAGCTCTGGTCTCTACATTTTTACATCTCATTTTGTTTGCCTGTCATTTAAATTATGCTTAAAGTAAATGAAATTATAGGAGCACGTAATCATAATTAAAATTTCATGGGCTGCTGTCAGCTGTTCTTTAAGCATGACCAAATCTGGGTCAAATCAACAATTAGAGATTTGGGGGTGGGGGGGACAGAGTTGCTGTATTTTGCATAGCTGACAACAGCATGCATAGGCAACTTAACTTGTGCTGCATTATTAAATACTGTTCTGTCTTATTTGGATTTGAATCTATCAACAAACTGAGTAAATTTCAGTTTGATTCCTAAGTTTGAAGAGAACATAAACATTCAATTTCACTTGTTATCTAAAATCCACATTCTTGTACAAATATGTATAAGAATGTATAAAAAAATTATGTGATCTACTTCTGACAAGTCAATTCATTTCATTAAAATTAAAAATAGAAAATTACTTTTTAAATGAAAAATGAGTATGAGAATATGTATGATGTTGAATGTGGCTTAGTTTGACTAAAATAAGAGTAAAAAAGCATTTTGCATATAACAATATATAAATCTCTGTCTTGCTATATCTCAGGTCTGATTTCCTAATTTAAGTAATGTTTTGTACTATATTTATCTTTCAGAGTGCTGCTGCTACAGCAGCCACTTTGGCTTTGCCTGGTGGAGTTACTCCTGTTCAGCAGATACTCACAAATTCAGGTATTTTTTAATCTAATTTTTCAGTCCAAATATTTATATGGTGCTTCTTATTAAAATCTCAGCGTGCTTGCAACAAATCCTGTTTCAAAAAGATAATTTAAACAAATCAATATTAGTATATGGAAAGGAAAACATAAAAAGGTATGAGCCAGCTGATGTAAGCTGACCTTGGTTGATAGAGATATTTATGGGTAGAATTATCTGAACCTAAATCAATCTACTACAAGATAAAGACTGTATTGAAAGTTATGGATTATAATCTACCATGCTGGTCTAGTGCACTTGTTAGATAGATTTTTTTTGAACTTCCCAACCTATTATGGAGAAAGAACAACTCAGCCAAAGTCACCCAGGTAACTTTTATGCCTAAAGGACTATAATCTGGGTTTCCCATTCGTAATCCAATACCTTCACCACTATACCACATTGTTTTGAAAGTCAGTTTACATTTTCCCATAGTTTAATAATACTATTAAAGTAAAAATATAAATCAATAAAATCTGAAATGCAAGAAAATTTCTTAAAGCTCAGTTTCCAAAAACTTGCCTAGAAAACTCTGCACTGTTCTCAAGAACTCAAAATGATAAATGAGAACATTCCAAAGTTTTAACTACTTTAAAAAGTATTCTATAATGCTTTAAAATAAATTTATTTATTTATTTATTTATTTATTTATTTATTTATTTATTTATTTAATTTATTTATTTAATTTATATTGCCGCCTATTCGCCCATGGCGACTCAAGGTGGCTTACAGAATAAAAGACCACATTTAAAACAATAAAAATTAACAAAAAGAATCAAATAAATTAATATAGTACAATATAACAAAATCACCTTCCACCCCCCGCCCCGGCGACAGCAGGTCAACGAGCCATTTAATGGGCTCCATCCCGCTCTGGGTTCCCCAGGCCCACTGACAGAACCAGGTCTTCAGCGCCTTCCGGAAGAGTGTTAGAGTGCGGGCCATTCTAATCTCTGAGGGAATGATGTTCCAGAGAGAGGGAGCCACCACGGAGAAGGCCCTTGTGGGTCCCACCAGGTGTAATTAATTGCAAGGAAGCAATTTTGAACAACTTTTAAATGCTGCATAATTTTTATAATGGACTGGATGCAAGAAAATAGACTGAAGTGAAATGTAGACAAGGTGGAGGTGCTGTTACTATAATAAAAATAGGACTTGGAAATTGAGGTGAAGCTTAGTTTGGATGGACTTGCACTAAAAGAGCTAGTCTGTATTCTGGGAGTACTCTTTGATACTCAGTGTCTCTGGATTCGCAGATAGAGGTAATCCTCGAGTTACAATTGAGCCCAAAATTTATGTTGCCAAGTGAAACATTTGTTAAGTGAGTTTTGCCCCATTTTATGACTTTTCTTGTCATAGTTGTTAAGTGGATCACTGCATTTGTTAAGTTAGTAACATGGTTATTAAGTGAATTTGGATTCTCCATTAACTTTGCTTGTCAGAAGGTTTCAGAAGCTGATCACATGACCCCAGATCATTGCAATTCTCATAAATATGACAAGTTGCCAAGCATCTGAATTTTGATCACGTGACCATAGGGATGCTGCAGTGGTCATAAGTGCAAAAAATGGTCATAAGTCACTTTTTTTTAGTGCCGTTGTAACTTTGAACAGTCACTCAATGATCTGTGGTAAGACTAGGACTAGCTGTATTTAGTAAGGAAAATGCCTGCACAATTAAGGCTATGTACCAGCTGTAACTTTCTAAAAAGATCATGCTTCCTGAGCTGTGACTTCCTGAGGTGATCACCAATTACCGAGGTGGTTTTCTACACTATTACTAAAATGTCACATTTTAGTAGTACAAAATGATTTTGCATAGGGCTATTCTTGAACGATTTACTTTGGCCATGTCATGCGTGCAACTTGATTGGAGAAGTCAATGATGCTAGGAATGATTAGTGGATCCAGAAGAAAGGGCAAAGAAAGAACTCACTGGCTTGATACTATCAAAGCTGATACAAAGATGAACATCCAACTACTAAAATAAGCTGTGCTTGACAGGGTCGCATGGAGAGCACTTGCCAATAAAGTCGCAAAGTTGAACATCCAACTACAAAAATAAGCTGTGCTTGACAGGGTCGCATGGAGAGCACTTGCCAATAAAGTCGCCAAGATTAGGACATGACTGAACAGTTAAAACTACTACTACTCTTGAAAGAATTTGAAAAATGCAGTGAGTGCAAAATGCTGAGAGTGGGATGCTAACCAAGGTTCAAGATAACAAGATGCCTACACTGCAGGATCTAGGCTGGCTGCCATTTGTGTACTGATCAATATTTAAAGTTTTGGGGCTTCTTTTTAAACCCTAAAATATAAACTTGACAGACAAAGAGACTCCTATATTTGTGAAACTATCTAGTCACTTAATAAGAGGATTCCTTTTGAAGATGCCCTACAGTGCCAGAGGCTCATCTGTCTGGTACAAGACAGAGGCCCTTCTGTGTAGCCCCAAATGGTTCTCTATAGAAAGATACATTTGGCTCCTCTATTCCCAATGCATACAATTTATGCATTGCATGCCTTATTCTTTCTCATCTGGTCCATTATCAAAACATTTCAAGTTTTTGAAAGCAGTCTAAATATGTCCAAAGTTCCTTTCCTCAGTAGTTAATAAATAAATTGCGAAGAATCTCAGATGATTGTTGATCACCTGGATCAATGCGGTTTGAAAGTACTATAAGATACTTTATATTAATAGAATATTAATGGTGTTCTGACAGATATTCTCAGACATTGAGAAAGAAAAAGTCTAAGGCAAACTTAGAGGTGAAATTGCTTATTTATAGGAGTATAAATACTATTAAATAGAACTTAACCTGGTAATAGTGTTTTAGGTAGGAGATAATAAAGATGCGGAAGCATGAGAAATACAAAATTTAAAGAGTATGAAAGCGGGAGAAAATCATAAGATCTCACAAAAAAAACTAACCAGCTCAGATAAAATATAATGAGGTCATCTTCCTGGGAGTAAATTCCAATGATTTTTGAAAAGAATGCGTTTTTTAATAATCTGTGCAGATTTGGGGTACATGCAGCTAAACAATGGACAGGTTTTTTTTAAAAAAGTTGGGAACAGGATGTCTGAGAAAATGCCCAAATATATGTGCCTGATATCTGTGATCATTTCCTGGCCTTATAAACAATCAGATCCACGTGTCAAAAATTCAATTAACTATTAGCTCATGCCTATAATACGGGAATCTTCTCAGACTGGCAGTTTGCACCCGGGCCAGACTAGATAAGGTTCAACGGCATTCGGGGGGGAGGGGTGTCGGACCTTGCCCTCTTGTGCTTACATAGAAATTGCAGACTGATTCCAAATATATGTGCCTGATATCCTTTGGTTTTGGCTCCTGTAGATACCCAGTATGCATTCATTTTCCTTTACCTAAGTCAATAACTGAAATATTGAACTAGGTTCCTTTTTATTACAGGACAACTCTTACAGGTGGTTAGAACTGCCAACGGTGCTCAATACATTATTCAGCCTCAGCAGCAAGTAGTTCTACAGCAGCAGGTTATACCACAAATGCAACCTGGTGGAGTTCAGTCCCCTGTTATTCAACAAGTAAGATTGCTGTTAAATAGACATTTCTAAACTTTTTTATTGAATGTCATAATCCATCTGGATTTTAAAAATTGCTTAATTGCAATGTAGGGAATACTGAATTAGTTTACAGGCTATAATATTGGATCTGCTTTTCCCTCCCTCCCCCATCCCTTTTCCTATTTTCACATTACCTAGTTGTATTTGTTTGTACCTAAGTGCCTAAACAAGCTTCTACTCTCAGATGATACAAATAATGCTGGTATATGAGAATAAAGATATTTAAGAGCAAAAATGGGAGAGTATAAAATGTTAGGATACAAGAAAGAGTTTTGGAATATAATGAATATTTGTTTTGAAGAGCATGGTAACTTTCTTTGATTTCAATGAAGTTAAAAGGTAAATTCCTTTCAAAAACCATTTATCATTGCTGCTGTAAGCATGCAGCTCCAGATTAGGCAAAAGAATATATGGCATCATAGCAAATAATAGGTAAACTATACTGATACTCTTTTGCAGTACATTTCTAATCATGACTCAGTCACTAAATATTAGTATATGAAGTATTTAAACAGTGTCCTGACTATCCAGAATGAGGGCGAGGAGCTTGTTTTTGGTGGTAAACCATTCATAGAAAAGGAGTTCCAGTAGAGAATGCATCTATTTCAGTTCCATCTCACTTCATGTGAGATGAAGACTTTGAACATACATGTTCTTCCAACACATATTCAGTGGGCAGATTCTCTTTGGGGTGAGCTTGGTTGCAAATTACCGGGCCCTCGATGATGTAGGACTTTAAAAGGTTACCACAGTATTTTAACTATGTTCAGAAACCAGTAATCAAAACAGTTTCCATAGTACCATTAGTTAATAGCTGTTCCCAGTGGTCCCCAACCTTTCTGGCACCAGGAACCGGTTTCGTAGAAGACAATTTTTCCACAGACCGGCAAGGGGGTGAACGGTTTCATGTGCAACCTAGATCCTGTGCATGCACAGATGAAGCTTCGCTTGCCCGTTGTGATTCCTAACATGTCACGGGCTGGTACCGGTCCTCTGCCTGGGGGTTGGGGATCCCTGCATTACAATGCTTGCCACTGCATTTGGCCCATTTACTGAAATTTCTGGAAAGTTATCGAAGGTAGTTCCATGCCATTGGTAACAGGAGTGTGAGTAACCATTACTAATGCCTCCTGTTCTAGGAATGGGTACAGTGCTACTTTGAGTAAATTCAGATTGCTGTATTTGCTAACAACTTGCATTGTCGTGTTGACAGTTCTTCTGGTCCATCCTTCCTAAGTTTATGTAGGTCACTTTAGAATAAAGCAGAGCAATAGTTTCTCTTTGAAGTTATTGCTACAGTTTAGGCCTGAACTTGGGCTTATTGATGCCTCGTCTTCTGCCAACCTGGTGAAGGTGATAAAGAAGGAACCAGCAAGATTTGTTATTTAATTACAGTTTTATACAGATCTTGTACTACTATTAAGTCAGTGTAATGAATGTTGAATTCATTATGAATTAGGGTGAACAGATCAATTGTACTAAGGTCTATAGACATACAAGTGGAAAGTTAGTGGAAGTAGATGCTGTATTAGTTGATGGATCACTGTGGGGTAAATTAGTTTTTTTTATCATACTGTATTTAAATACAATGGCATCTTGGTACTCAACTTAATTGAAACTCATCCAATTTGGTACTCAACGCATTTTGACATGAAAAGTTTGTCCTGGTGCTCATAGTTTGTTTGGTATTTAACACACAAGCTAGAACTTGTTGATGTCTGCTGCCTTGTGACTCACTACATTTTGTAGTACGTTTTTGGTACTCTCGTGCCTCCCAGAACCAATTAACAATGAGTACCGAGGTACCACTATATAGTCTTTAGACTGTAGTGTGTGAGAAATAATATCGCTAAGTACATGTGCAAAGGCTGCATAACTTTAGTAGTAGAGCAAAGCTGATACTGGAACAAAAATAGATTCCCCTCCTGCTTACCTAGTTCTATTTTGAGTAGGTCACATCTGGAATTTTGAGAGCATGTTGTGGGTACAATTACTGAATAGCTGCCAAGAAATGCCTAGCCAGTTAAGAAACACCAAAGGTAATACGCTGTTCTCTGTGGAACCCAATGGTGTTTTTGGAAATAAATATGCTAGAGACCACTTTACTTCACAGCATGCCAGTCTCCTATTTTTATTATTAAAAATGTCATTTCAAAAAAAAGAGACAGACTGCACAGTGGGAACCCAGAAACAACCAAGTTGCCTATCCCTATTGTAATTAGTTCCTTTCAGCTATCACCATTACATGAAATACAACCATGAGAAAATAACTGGTAATCTTCTTTTATGACAATGTCACCTTATATCAATTTATCAAGTGAAATGGTTACTCTACAAAATTCTGGAATGTAAAAGTAATTATTTGAGCTAACTCATGAAAATGATATTTTTGTATTCAAGTTCTGACATAATACAAATTCTGAAAATACTTTGGGATATACAAAATATCCCATGTACAAGCTATTTCTTGCTCAGAACAGCTGATTTCAACATGACTGAAACAAATATGGGTAAAATGTTATTGTTCCATGTTGAAGTGGCTTTTGGGACTGAATTAAGAGCAGGAGAAAACCAAGGACATAAGTGGCAATTGCTGATAGAAGTTGCTGCGAAGATTGGTGGCTGGTTGAGATAGTGGAATATTTTGATTGGGGGCATCAGTGGCAATTGAGGCTGAGGAAGGAAGGGAGAGAGCTCTGGGAAGATGAATATAAATGGGCTAATACTTCATATGAAGGGAAGGAGAACGTTGGGGGAAGAAGTAGAGTGATAGGACGTGCAGTTTCAGATCCGGTTGCTGATACCATCACAAAAAGGAACAGATGTCCAGACCAGTATATTAGGAAGTGTTCAGGAAAGGGAAGGAAGCAAAGAATTTGGATTATGGCCTGGTCTAGAGAGATGGCTGGAAGTCAGTGAGTTGAGAAGGAATGATATGGAGCAGCCTTACCCGAATCACACCGTTAAATCACTCTGGGAGCCTTCTAGAGTAATTTCTCAACTAGAACAACCAAAATATTCCTGGATTGAACTGTGGCCAATCTGAAACGGGAAGAAGAATTAGAATGTGATGATTTTTTTCTGGGTTTGAAATATGTACAGCCATACTTATGATACATTGTTGTTATTTTTTTAACCAGGTTTTGACCCCAATTCCTGGAGGGATCTCGCAACAGACAGGAGTGATTATTCAACCTCAGCAGATCTTATTTACCGGAAACAAAGCCCAAGTAATACCTACAACAGTGGCTGCACCTACATCAGCGCAAGCACAGATTTCTGCAGCTGGTCAACAACAACCTCAGCAACAAGCAGCACAATCACAGGCACCTTTAATGCTGCAAGTAGATGGAGTGGGTGATACATCATCTGAAGACGAAGCCGAGAAGGAAGAGTATGAGCCAGCACAATCACAGGCACTTTCAGTGCTGCAAGTGGATGGAGCAGGTGATACATCATCTGAAGAAGAGGAGGAGGAAGAGGAGGATTATGACGATGATGAAGAGGAAGACAAAGAAAAGGATGGAGGTGAAGATGGCCAGGTTGAGGAGGTAAATTTTGATAATATCTGTTTCAAGTTGTTTTATGTTATACTTACAGATGCATTTTTAATATGTACATTTTGGCTGAGTGAATAGTAGTTGCTGTTGTGGATCAATCATAAATAATTATCTGAGTCAATTATTTTCTTGTTATGTTATTGAAAGCTACCCCTACGGGTTAGAGAAATACCAGCATGTTTATGGATATTTCAGATTTGCAACAGTTATTTAGAATTTAAGAAGGCAAGTTATTACTATTGAATGATTCAGTGAAAAGTGGTGGTAGAATTAAATGGATTGCCAGGAAACCGAAAGAAAAAAAGTCCAAGTATAGCATTTGGTTTACAACTACAATCATCTCTAATTGGAGGAGTTAAAAGTTGAAAAGAAAAATCAAAGAACCAAAATTTTTGTACAACTTATAACAGTTCGTTTAGTGACCATTCAAAGTTATAGCAGCACTGAAAAAAGTGAGTTCTGACCATTTTTCACACTTACGAACGTTGTAGCATCCCCATGGACACGTGATCAAAATTTAGCCGTTTGGCAACTGATTCATATTTATGACAGTTGCAATGTCCTGGGGTTATGTGACCACCTTTTGCTATCTTCTGACAAGTCAGTGGGGAAACTGGATTCACTTAACAACTGTGACAAGAAAGGTCGTAAAATAGGGCAAAATTCACTTAACAAATGTCTCACTTAGCAACAGAAATGTTGGGCTCAATTGTGGTAGTAAGTCAAGGATTACCTGTCATTAGAAAAATGCTTACATTACATCTAAAGTGCTGTGTTTATATTGTGAAGCAAATGTTCTCAATTCTATTGATTTACGAAATTAATCTCTTCTAGGAACCTCTCAATAGTGAAGATGATGTTAGTGATGAAGAAGGACAGGAATTATTTGACACTGAGAATGTTGTAGTGTGCCAGTATGACAAGGTAATATATAAAACCAAATGCCTTTGTCTATTATATGCGTCTGAATACAGTGCATTCAGAAAGTATTCAAACCACCTTTACTTTTGTCAATTTTGTTGTGCTGCAGCCTGATTCTTCGGTTGCTGAAATTCATTTTTTTTTTACTCATTAATCTACATTCAGTACCCCATAATGACAAAGTGAAAACAGAATTTTAGAAATGTCTGTAAATTTATTAAAAAGAAAAAACTGAAATATCACATTGGCATAAGAATTCAGACCTTTCACTCAGTACTTTGTTGAAGCACCTTTGGCAGCAATTACAGACTCAGGTATTTTTGGTTATGACACGACAAGCTTTGCACAGCTGGATTGGGGAATTTTCTGCCATTCTTCCTTGCAAATTTTGTCAAGCTCAGTCAGGTTGGATGGCGACTGTCGGTGGACAGCTATTTTCAGGTCCCTCCAGAGATGTTCAATAGGGTTCAAGTCTGGCTGAGCCACTCTAAGACATTCTCAGAGTTGTTCCTAAGCCACTCTGTGTTGTCTTGGCTGTGTGCTTAGGATTCTTGTCATGTTGGAAAGTGAACCTTCAGGCCAGTCTGAGGTCCTGAGCGCTGTGGAACAGGTTGTCATTGAGGATATCACTGTACTTTGCTCCATTCAGCTTCCCCTCAACCCTGTCTCCCAGTCCCTGCTGCTGAACCACACCCCCTCCCTCACACACTGCATGATGCTTCCATCACCATGCTTCCCTGTTCAGATGATATTGGGCAGGTGATGAGTGGTGCCTAGTTTCTTCCAGACATAACATTTAGAACTGAGGCCAAACAGCTGAATCTTGTACCTCACAATCTGAGAGTCCTTCAGGTGCTTTTTTGCAAATGCGAAGCGGGCTTTCATGTGTTTTTCACTGAGAAGAGGCTTTAGTCTAGCCACTCTGCCATAAAGCCCAGATCAGTGGAGGGCTGCAGTGATGGTTGTTTTTCTGGAATTCTATCCCATCTCCACACAGGATCTTGAGCTCAGTCAGAGTGACCATCGTGTTCTTGGTCACCTCTCTCACTAAGGTCCTTCTCCCCCGATTGCTCAGTTTGACTGGGTGACCAGCTCTTAGAAGAATCCTGGTTGTGCCAAATTTCTTCCATTTGAGAATTACGGAGGCCACTGTGCTCTTAGGAACCTACAGTGCAGCAGAAATTTTTATTGTAGCCTTCTCCAGATCTGTGCCTTGCAATAATCCTGTCTCTGAGCTCTGCAGGCAGTTCCTTTGACCTCATGGCTTTTGCTCTGCTACAGTATGCATTGTCAGCTTGAGGCCTTCTATAGAGAGGTGTTCGCCTTTCCAAATCATGTCCAATCAATTTAATTTACCACAGGTCGATTCCGATCAAGGTGTAGAAACATAGCAACGAGAAATGGGAGGCACCTGAGCTAAATTTCAAGTGTTGTTGCAAAGGGTCTGAATACTTATACCAATGTGATATTTCAATTTTTTCTTTTCAATAAATTTACAGACATTTCTACAATTCTGTTTTCATTTTGTCCTTATGGGGTCCTGAGTGATCAATGAGAAAAAAATGAATTTCAACAACTGTAGAATCAGGTTGCAGCATCACAAAATTGACAAAAATGAAGGGGGTCTGAATCAGGGATGAAATCCAGCATGTTCTGACAGGTTCAGGAGAACCGGTAGCGGAAATTTTGAGTAGTTTGGAGAACCGGCAAATACCACCTCTGGCTGGCCCCAGAGTGGGGTGGGAATGGAGATTTCACCACTGGTCTGAATACTATCTGAATGCACTGTATACTTATATTAATATTAGCAAAGTATTTCCTGACAATTAGAATTATTTCACTAAATAGGTAGATGAATGTATTTGGAAAATATTTAACGATTAAAAAAAATCCTCAATTGAATGACAACTGTTTAAAAATTTTGGGATCTATCCAGTACTATGTAAATATAATTCTGTGCACAGTAATGAGAATGTAGGAGAGGACCATCTTAACAGATGCATCCAGATCTTGCTGCCGATTTCCAAGGTGTCTGTTCAGGCTCATTAATTTTCTGCTTCAGGTGGACTTTAGCATGCTGGATTGGTAATTTGAAAATGTTTACAAAAATTTTGGATTTCAGCTGGATATTTACAAATATTATTTTACTTTTCTATTTTAAAACATTTATTTTATTATATTTCTATTTTAATTGTGATTTATTTGACATAGCTATGAAAGATAGAAAGGATTAATATACCGTGTTTCCCCGAAAATAAGACCCTGTCTTATATTTTTTTGAACCCTGAAATAAGCGCTTGGCCTTATTGCCATGCACTCAAAAGCCCGATTGGGCTCATACTTGGATGTACAGGGTTATTCAAAAAGAATGAACCGATTTCATGACGCAATATTTTATTAAGGAAAAGTAATGCAAAACTCCAGCCAAGTCACAAGTATTCTACTCACAATCAACTTCTATTTCCTGTCGTACAAGTGTTCCATGTGGCCTTCAACACTTAGATAACTCCTCTTTCAAATGGTCACTGACTCATTACATGACGATGCTTGAGAACTGAAGCAATGCGTCATGAAATTGGTTCATTCTTTTTGAATAACCCTGTATATTAATGTCCTCCTTTAGGAACTTATCTTGGAATATTTATAGTACCTAATTTAAAACAAAGTTTTTAGAGCAGTGGTTCTCAACCTTTCTAATGCTGCGACCCCCCCGCGACCCCCCCCGCTGCAACCCCCTCCCCGCGCGGGATGAGTTGACAAAGGGGGCGTGGCACCAGGGGCGAAATGCTCCGGGTTCGGGCTTGCCTGCCAGTCGCCGGACAGCTGATAGCATCGGAAGCGGGAGACTTCGCCCGGACGCCGCCATTTGGGTTCATGCGCAAAGCATTATGCGCATGCGCAGAGGGTAGAAGAACCCAAATGGCGGCGTCCGGGCTACCAGCTGTCCGGCGACCCGCAGGCACGGCCGAACCGGGACCTTTTCACTCCTGCAGTGACGGTGGCACCAAAATGGCGGACTAACGCGCGCGGCGACCCCTGTGAAATGGTCGTTCGACCCCCAAAGGGGTCGCGACCCACAGGTTGAGAACCGCTGTTTTAGAGCAAGAAACACACACAACAGTGCTGCTCTGTTCACACACACACACAAATCTTACCATCTATTCACAACATACTGATCGTTGAACAAAATGCAAGATCTTTCTTGGTTTTTTTTTATCCCATCTTCCCAGATACATAGAAGTAAGAATAAGTGGAAGTTTCACCTCAAAGATGGAATCATGAATCTTAATGGCAGAGATTATGTATTTTCCAAAGCCATTGGAGATGCAGAATGGTAAATACAGAAAATAAACTCAAAGCTAAGACAAGAAAGATTGAGACTTGGACAGTAAACGTCAACAGAAAAATCTCTGCAGACCCATAAAGAAACAATAGAACTGAGGCTACCAGGACAGAAGAATAGCATGGCAATGTTGACACTACTTCAAATGGGAAAATTGAGGCATTGGTGCAGCTAGCTCTGTCCGACAGCTGGTTTTATATGAATACCTTAATTAACCACTTCTACCTATAGATAAAGGTAACTAGCATGTGATGCTTAATCTCCCCTTCCGCTGATTTGAAGGAACTCTTCTTTTTGGTAACAATACTATGGAAAAGGCTTAGTGTGTTTTTGTGCATAAATTGTGCTGAAATGCTCCCCTGGGGAGTGGGATTGGTGAGAATCTTGCTCAAAATTGTACGTGGAGATTTAGCCAATTGGTGAGGACTGAGGTGTTGAGTTCTAATTACTATTGAGTAAACTATTTTTAAATCTTGTGCTGGGCCATGTATAATTTTATTGACAGTTTTAGGCCTTTTATATAAATTTTGATCCTGGTACCAAAAGATCTCATTTGTATTTTAAATTTAATAATGCTGAATATTTTATTTAAAAGGAGGTGGTGCTTTAGCCTATGGATGAAAGTGATAAAAATCTCCATCTCCCTTTGCTCTCTTAAGAAAAGATGATTGAATATTCTTAAAGATTGAGCAATTTAGTAACTTGTTTGTTGAATAGCGAATTAGTAATCTTTTAAAAATAATTCCACTTGTGAATTTAATGTGTATTTTCAAAGTCCAAGTGAATATGCACTGCAAGTGACGAACGAGAGCAGACGTTATAGGTGACTATGCACTTTGGAAAGGGATCTAAACATTGAAGGAGCTTCCATTTCTCAAATCATAATTGGAGAACTGAATCACATTTATTCTAATAAGTAATAATTTAATGTAATATCAAAGTATTGTTGAAGATAAATTTCTCTGTTGTAGCAATAGTGTTTGGGAATCAGGTTTTCAGCAATGCAGGCTCTCCTAATGAGGAGCAAAGGGTTGAACATCAGCCATATTAAGGAAGCAACACACCTCCAAATGGTTCATTCTTGCAAGATATGTATTACACATGGTAGCCAACTGTGAAAAGCAGTGAAAAAAGCCCAGGGAATGGTAAGTAAAGAAATAGGTGTGTGATAGTAAGAATGCGATCTTTCTTCAATACTAACATTTCTGTTCTTACAAAAATGAAACATTTTGAATACTAAGCAAAATTGCCAGTGCATTTAATCACCATTATTCGAGTTTTCTCTTCTGTTCCCAAATTAATTTCTTTGCATTTCAATGTAAATCTATCATTTATTTCTGCTTGCGGGAAACTCCTAATATATTGCAATGGGCAATTTTTCTATCCCACGCTATCTCTAAAGCTGGCCAAACATGTTAATTCTGTTGTATAATAACATTTGTAAGGCATTTGCATTTTTATACCACATAAATGTAATTGAAGGCTTCATTTTCTGGCCATATTGATTGTTCACTGAACCTGAATTTCTTTTGGGTGCAGTGGAGTTTTGGCTTTGGACTTGTAGATATCTTCAAATAGTTTATTCCCACTGTGTAAAATAAACAGACATACCACTACTATACATATCAACTTTTTGATTACATTGAAATCAATTGCCATTTCTCATTAAACCTTTATGTATCTTGTGGCCACCGTATATCCTAGTCCTTTACCCTGGTTTAATATAGATTTAAAAACAATTCAGAAATACAGCACTGTGAAACTCAAAAAAGGCTACAGGTTTCTTTTCATTACTGAAACTTATACTGTACAAATGAATTAACATTCTAGACATCACTGAATAGCTGCTTGTCTCTAGCCTTTTATTTATTTTAAAATAATACCACAGCTTTAAAAGTGACTTATAAATAGGTCTATATGGAAACAGACTTGATGTTTTGCAAATTTATTATGGGTAATCTTTGGTTGGATGAGGGTGTTAATAAAAGGACCTGTGAAATTCTTTTGGAAGCCAGTCATATACCAAACTTGTGCTCTTACTTGCTTCATCAAGTGTTCCTTTTTAAAAATCAAATAGTGTGCTTTTTAAGTTGCATTTTATGGGAGCAGCTTCCTGTAGGACTATAGCTTACTTACAAGTATTACCATACTTGAATTTTAATCATGGTTTTAACAATATAATTAAGCAGACCATTTTGTTAGATTTTCACTAAAATTATCATTCCTTTGAGGGAGAGGCAGGGCAAATGTTCCCATGATTAGTCCTTAAGTATTTATAAACTATTTGCTTTTGTTCTTATTTGGCTTAGAATTGGAAGTAGTTACTATTGGAATAGTTCAGTACCTCTGCTTTTGAAGCAATTAACGGTTTGCAAGAAGGGCTTTATTTTTAGATTTGCACAGAGAACAGGAGCACCTTTTTAACTTTAAAATGGTAAAATAGAGAAAGCAAATACTTTGGTTAGACTAATACGAAGATTTATAGTGTAATTACACAAAGGATGAAAGTCTTGTGCCTTTGCAATCTTCAGATACTCCTGTTTTAGTCCATGATTTTAGGACCATGGGTCTCCTTTAGTAAACAATACCCTACAAAGCTTCAATTGTAACCTAATATTTTGAGTCTAATCTTACTGGCTTTCTAGAATGTGCAATCATCTGAAACATCTACATTAAACATTGTCTTTTTAGAAGGTATTAGATTGTCACAAATAATTTTATATTGGAGTATTTAAATTTAATGTGTAAAATATTTCCCCACTCTTGTGGCAGTCCAAGTTCTCTTTTACTTGTCTCTATTATCACAACTTGTTTTTTGTTCTCAGTCATCTCCACCGAAATGGATCATGAATTTACAAATATTTTGCTCCCCTTTTTTCAAGGGAGATTAAAATTGTGATTGAACTACAATTTCTGGGAAAAGCAGATTTGTAGTGATTGTTACAACCAGATTTGCAGAGATACCATTTTAAAAATAATGTTAACACAACTGTTTTCATTCTCTGTATACATCAAACAGCAATAACATCCCAATCAAATTACTACTGGATAAACTGTAGTTCCATTACAGGAAAAAGTTATTATTTGTTCACAATTATTTGCTCTTCTGCTTTAAAAAGTCTTTTATTTTGATTTTTTGCAAAAATCAGCAAAAGTGATTTAGAACAGATTTGATTTTAAAGAGTTTCATTGTTTAGAAAATGCTAGAATAGCTTTCCTCCTGAAATGTCCTTCCATCTGGAGGACATCCAATGGAAAAACCTGCATTTGAATCTCTTTTATATTGTATAGTCTTAAATTACATAAGAGATTCTAAGAAATCAAGCGTTTGGGATCAGTGGGATAACAATTTTGGTTGAGCTATTCTTGATTTGTGTTTTAGGAAGACAAAAGGTTTTTTTTTTAAATGGAAGAATAATGGCAGGCTAGCTGCATGTGACATCACATATTCGCTCTTGTGTGACTAGGGTACCAAAACAACTTAAGAGAGTGAGAAATATCCTTAGTTGCTGTTCTGAGCTACTACTGTCAACTGCTGTTGTACATATACTGTTATGTGTAAGGGGGTAAATATATTTATTATGTTTGTAAAATCTGTACAATTAAAGATCTGTACAATTAAAGATCAAGGATGTTCTTCCTAAGATGTACAGGATGTGTTTCAAAGGCCATGCTTGGAATACAATTAGAAACTTAGTATTTTGATGTACTAAGACCTATTTTAAGTTTAATATTTTGCCTTTGCAAAAAAAATTAAAGATGTTATTTAAAATAAGCTTGCCACTTTATTTACTATTTTGTGTATTAAAATACTTTAATGTGTATATAGCTGTGTTCACTTTATTCTAACTTAATTCCATAAATAGCATGACAAAATTGTTAAGCCATGGATGGCTAATTGGTCAAATGAAGAGAAAAGGAGTACAGATTATTTTTACCAGGTATATACGGAGCTGGGATTATGTTTTATTGCGGTTAAATAAATATGGTATTACGGTTAAATAGCTTAGGTGCTAATTATAGGTCTTTCATAGACCTCTCAATTTTTATGCATAATATTACTTCCATAGGAGCTTGTAGTTTGCTCAGCTTTTGCTTATTCTAAAGTTAATGATTTACTTCTGGGACAAAATTGAAAGCATGGTTTTTATCTCTTCATTTGAGGGTTAAAATGTAAAGCAAGCACAGTCCAATAGCCTGATCTTGTTGCCTTGTGCATGCGATCTCCAATGGAATGCAATATCCACATGTAACATGCAATTTGGATTTCAAAGTTTAATTTCAAACTACTACTGGGATTTTGCATTATTTGAATGTAGAAATGTGATGTGTTTGTGTGGATGTGTATAAATTCTGTCAGGAAAAACATACAATTAGGCAGATGTCACAAAGAGGGCTTTAAATTTTTTTAAAAATTTACCTGCTGTCTCCCCTAGATGGCAGCAAAAATGCAATGAAAAATACCACAAAGGAAAGTTACAAGTAAAAGACAACCAACTGCTTATTAGCTTTATAGTTTCCTCTTTTCCACCAATATACATGGAACTCTTTCCAGGGTACCATAAATTTGAAGTCTACTATTCGTTATAATCACAGTTTAAAAGTTTTTACCTAAATACAGTTCTTGAAGTAATTATTTAAATATTTATGACTTTCAGGCCAATAGATTTCAATTTGCTGTTTTATCAAATTTATATAACTGCCCATCTCACCAGAAATGACTGGGTGGTGCACAATCTTAATAAGAAAAAGTATTTTCTAGTAGTTCATAATTGTTACTGTAAATATTTTCATTAGTGCAGTCAAACTTGTGACTTGTGTGCTTTCCATATTTATAAATTAGTATTCTTCAGACAAGAACTTTTGCAAACAAGTAGCTTCATTATGGAATATCCTTTAATTGTATTTTTTTTCTTGCTACCAAGAAAGTAAACTGAAATTTTAATTATATCATTTTTAAGCCTTGTAGTTTTAGTATCATTTTACTTTTTACTTTAATGATTTTTATGAACTTATATAAATATTTAATGATTCAACAATGACCATAATGATAACACTTTTTGTCAAACTGATCAGACATGGTTAATTTAGTCATGTATGCTCAGTTCATTTTTCTTGGATCACATAAATTTGACCATGGCACACAGCAATCTTGGCTAAAATGTGGTTGGCTAGTTTTTGATTCAGTGTCATGTACATTTCTCCAATTCTTTGCTATTTCTATGGGTCAGGCACACATGCACAGAAATACACAGCAAACAGTGTATATCATCTGTACTGTTTGCTGGAAGGCAAATTGCTGGGAGGCAGAGGCAGATTTTTTTTTCTTGTTTGCTATGTATTTCTGTGCATGTGTGCCCGCTGACCCATAGAAACAGCAAAGAATTGGAGAAATGTACATTATGGCAGTATATTAATGCCAGAAAGTTTTCTTAAATGTAGTCACACTAACTCCTCCCAATTATTTAAATAGATCTACTCCAAACATGACTAAGTCAGGGTTTAACTCAGCTGCCTTATTTTAATACTAAAACAGGACACTGTTACATTTCAGATTATTACTTGTACAGATGCTGTTAAAATTGATGTGGCTTTCTTGAAGTATACATTATTCTCTGCTATTTAAAAGAAGATACAATAGCACTGGGCCTCTTCAGATCAAGCATTTATTTTAAAAAGCTTCTTCATTTTGTTAAGTTGTCTAGACCAATAATAAAGCAGTATTTAAAAAATCAG
>QLTV01003402.1:373054-386295 GCA_003457575.1 Thermophis baileyi
TAAGTTCTGCTTTCTCCTTGTTGCTTGTCACCTTCTTGCCACTTTCTCCCACTAATGGACCAATTGTTTCCTTGACTTTTTTCTTGTTTTTGATATGTTGGAAGAAGCTTTTTTTGTTATTTTTTACTTTTGTCGCAAGCCTTTGTTCATTGTGAGCCTTAGCTTTCCTCACTTCATCTTTACAGGCTCCGGCTATTTGCTGATATTCTGCCTTAGTTATTTCCTCCTCTTTCCACTTTTTATACTTGTCCTTTTTGTCTTTCAATTTGTCAGAGAGTTTCCATGTTGATGAAAAAAATGTGAGTCACCATGAAATATGCCAAATCTACTGGTGTTAAAAAGTTATTGACTTTTTTTCCCTGTATTTCTCCAACTGCTGATAGCTATCCTTAGGAAGAAAATGAAGCCTCTTTAGGGTTTAGAACTGGAATAAATGTTTCCTTTGTGGTCATAATATCACAGATGAATTTGGAACAGTACACGTCACACAATATGATCAAGTTATTAAGCTCATTTTGTTTTTGATGAATTTGTCCAGATCTTGAGCTCTTTATTTAGAGCTTACTTTACTGCCTAACACAGTAAAGTAGCTCTCAGAAAGCTCACAAAGTTCTCTTGCAAAGGGGAACAAATGCATGATCTTTCTTCTAATTCATAACAGAATTGTTTCTGTTAGTTTAGTTTCTTCTGCTTCATTGCTTGCTTGTATTTGAGGATAAATACAGGTTTATGACTAGGGTCATAAAAGAAGAGTATCTAATAATACCTAATAAAGATATTTTCACAGATGGGTGCAACCTCTGTTCTGAAAAGGCTGTAATAGGGGGCAGTGGGGAAAGCAAAAACCACACATGCCCAAAAAGAATGAGAGCAAAATACCTTTCTGATTGTTTTCAAGAACAAAAAGCATGGACATGTCATTCTAACAAAGGGGCTATCACTGGGTGGACATCATGAAGCCCTCAGGGCAATCCCTAATTGTGAAATATACATACCATGATAGATTGTAGGTAGATAAACAAACCTGAGCAGCAGAAAAGCCAACAAGTTAGGACTAGCCAAGCCTTCTAAGATAATAAGTCTACAGTCTGTTGGCATTGTATCATATCCTAGTCACCTTGCAGCAAGAACATGACCCCAGATGAATGCATGAGTAGACAGCTCATGCCTTAGCATTATAATTATTTAAATAATCAGAGTCCTAGCAATCATTACCCAATATTTATTTATGAATAACACTAGAATAACTTAATATATTCTTCCCCCATTACTCACAGTAGGCTTGGACCACTTTGAACACCCAAAAATGCATCTTCATCAATAACTCTTAGATATTTGTTCTTATGCAGGTACCTGCACAGAAACATTAACACAAATTTTTAGTGCTTAAATCAGAAATTTCAGTCAAAGTGAATTCTTAAATGCAACAATCAAGGGGATTTCTAAAAATTAGTAGCAGTTAAATATTCAGAACAACTATCAGCTTAAAGACAAGTAAAGATAAATTAGGTTACAATTTCAAAGTTAACAAGGCAGCGGGAGTGCCCTCAGGCCACCAGCCATCCTCAAGGGTGCATCATACTTTTAGACCCCATGCAAATTGGCAAAGCCAGGTCTTAACATTCCTCCAGAAAACCAGAAGATAGGAAAAAGCTTATCTACCCTAACCTCCATTTCCACCTCTGTGTTGTCATGGATTGAACAGAAAGTCAGAAAGTAGGGCTACTAAATTTGGCTGCAAAAATCTGGATGAAACTACCTAATAATATGTGAAACATCTCTTTTCCAAGCAGGTATCATTCACAACATCCCAGTTATTAAATAGGAGTTCTTTATAAGACAAAAGAGGCATTGTGTTAGTTGTTAAAAGGCTCTTTATAATTCTGGAATTCATACTTAGTCAATATATAACCATACATAATCAAAGGGGTGGATATATTCTAATTAGGTATATTTGGTTATAGCCCAGTATTTGCGAATTAAATACTTAAATGACATATGGATATAATGTTCCAGTATGAGCTATTAAAACCAAACCCCATTCTCACACTAAAATCATCATTGTATCTGAGCTTGAGCATAAACTAGACAAAATTAGTGATGGAATGGATTTGTTAATCATTTAGAGTATCTAAAGTCAAAAACATTTACAGTAAACCTCATTAAATGTGCTAGGTTGTTGGTTAAGGTGCATGTACAGCTTTCTGTAAATAACTCTTCTATAAATAACAGACTTTGATCCTGCTCTGGAAAAGATGCTCATTTACATGAAGTGGACATCCCTTTGATGACTGGGGATATACCTTGACTTAAAACTGAACTTGAGCTGAGAATTATGGTCATAAAACATCCCAATTGCTAGTGAGTCATCACATGGCTGATCTGATTTTATAAAAAAAAATTTGCAGGGTTATTAAGCAAATACCATCGGTTGTAAAGCAACTGATTTTTCAAAAAGTAAATACTGGCTTTCAACCCCAAAAATGTTGAAAATCAGGGTCACCTGACTGCCATAAATGCAAGGCAGTTGTAGAGTGCCCAAAATGCAACCATGTGACCATTTGGGGGAGCCGTTGGGACCTTTGGTGTCCATTGTAACTTCAAATAGTTGCTATATACTACAGACATTTTATTTTTTATTTTTATTTTTATTTTTTTATTTTTTTATTTTGTCAAGCATGTATAAAATAAGATAACAGATATAATTATAAACATGATTATGAATACATGAAATGGATACAAATAAATGGGGACATTAGGACAGGGACGGTAGGCACGATGGTGCACTTATGCACGCCCCTTACAGACCTCTTAGGAATGGGGTGAGGTCAACAGTAGACAATCTAAGGTTAAAGTTGTGGGGGTTTGGGGAAGAAACCACAGAGTCAGGTAGTGCATCAACTCTGTTGATGAAGTCGAATGTTCTGCAATCGAGTTTGGAGAGGTTTACCTTAAGTTTGTATCTATTGTGTGCTCGTGTATTGTTGTGGTTGAAGCGGAAATAGTCATTGACAGGTAGGACACTGTAGCAGGTAATTTTATGTACTACGCTTAGGTCAGAAAGAAGACAGCGTAGTTCTAAGTTGTCTAAGCCCAAAATTTCAAGCCTGGTGGCATAAGGTATTCTGTTGCGAGCAGAGGAGTGGAGGACTCTTCTCGTGAAATATCTCTGGACTCGCTCAATTGTATTAATGTCCGATATGCAGTGCGGGACATATTTGATCCCATGTCAGTGAATGAAGATGCAGAGATGAAGAGCACCATATAATGGACCAGAATGTTTGAAGCTTTCCTTTTTTTTTTTTTTGTATGAAAGAGTTTTCATGGCAAGAGTGAATTTAAAACACATTTTCAAATTTCCTGGCTTAAAATGGTGGCAAAATATGCTAGTGTTAACAATTTCTGGTTGGATAAGGTCTTGAAGGACAAAAAAATTTAAAATGATTTCTCCAACTGCCCATCCATGATTTATATTCTGTGTCTCTATCTAAGAACTGAATTACTAACATTTTAGGGTAAGGATTTTCTTCTTAATTTTGTAGAAAGTAAATGGCATCAAAGATCCATTTATATAAAGAAGAAATGTGGCCTTATAGCAAATCGTGATTTCTTGTTTATTTGTCTGGCATCGTTTTCTAAGAGCTAAGGCCAATCAGTCTGAGTGTTTTAGTTAGAAACTTACATAATACTATGCTGCTGGTAATATGTTCAGGTTTTAAGTCATAAGAGTGACCAAGCCCTAAATGGTCTGTTGACAGAGATTATATTTTGTTTCTACAGGTGTCAAAAGAGAACAACCTTGGAAAAAATATTTCCTCTTTTTGGGAAACACAAGTAACACAATGTTAGAACTAACAGTTTTTAAATCTCTGGGGTTCCGCATTCTGCATTAGTTACTTTACAGATGGCATAGTCAGTTTTTCAAATCGAGTACAATATGGCAATTTTGTTTTAAAAAGTATGGACTACAGTTCCAAAATGCTTAATTCTGAGAGCACATAAAAATACCTGAATAAGAATTACTTTAGTAGAAAATGACCACGTAGTATTGTGTACAGTTATACTTTTATGCTTCTATCATTGAACAACTAATGTAATTATGAAATTATTAAAATGGCAATTGTTGTAGATTATATATTCTAATAATAGTCATTAAACTGCATGTTCCTTTCTCAGAACAATTTAGGGTTACGTTGTTGTTATTGTTGCTGTTTCAAAACCAGAAATAAGAAGTTCCTAAAAAGTTGAAAAGCAGCACAATGAGTACATGGCACTGATTAGCTTCCCACCAGAATAGTTTTGAAACATAGCAGTGTTTGTCATCATTTGTACCAGAGGTGGGTTCCTCCCGGTTCGGACCGGTTTTCCCGAACCGGTAGCGACCCACTGGTGATGTCATGATGATGTCACAGAGCCGGTTTGGTCGGTGCCGGTCCGTGGACGCCGCCATCTTTTTTTGAATATTTTTGATATTTTTTTTTATATTTTTTTTTAAATTTTTTCGGGGTTTTTTCCTTCTGCGCATGCGCAGAAGCTGAGTTTCCGGCATTGCACATGCGTCTCCATCTTGTTTTTGGCTTTTTTGGGAGGAGGATTTTTTTGATTTTTTTGCACTGTGCATGCGTGCGCGTGCTTTGCGCGCGCGCACCCATGAGGTGCACCCATGCGGCGCGGGAGGAAGCGAACCGGCAGCGAGGTAAGTTAGAACCCAGCCCTGATTTGTACCCATGTTTTATGAACTGTGTTATGGTTTCTATTTTTATGCTACATAGACTGTACAGTGATTACACAACAAATATCTTCATTGCTATTCAGATAATTTACAATAAAGTATTTGAAATAAATAAAAATGTTAAATGTTCCAAAAGTAGTTCAAAACGATTGTTTAAACTCCCATGGAGTTTAGTGGAACAATCAGAGTACCCATAGAACAAAATAGAGGAAGTAGCACAAATTTCAGAGTCTCACAATATCTTCAAAGGTAACACAAATATCACTGTAAATATTTTTGTGGATCATAACCCACTTCATTAAATGCATGTAATATAGTTTGGTGAAGATTTGGGACAGTAGATATATTTCCAGTCGATGCAGAAAATTTACACAGCTTGCAATTTTGTAAATTGTTATTGAGTATATTCTCTTTCATTGAAAATGAGCTGAATAGCAAAGGGTTAACACCACTTCGGTCATTCAGAAGGTCAGGCTAAGGTTTGGATTCAACAGGGGGACCCCCTCCATCCTCAGTCTTAGGTCTGCCTTCTAGTGAAGAGGTCTTTTTCCTCTCAGCTCCATCTGGGCCAAGAAATACATTTATTGCCTTTGAACTAACTGAATAAAATAAACTTAATGGGACTGAAAAAGAGATTGGAGTGAATACAGATTGTGAGAACATGCAGCAAGGAGAGAGCTGTCTTTCCCAGAAATTTCTCCCCACCCATTTGTTTCAGTGAATGGTCACAGATCTATAAGTTCCTTTGTACAGAATCATAGAGGTCCCTAGAAGGTCACTTTGGCCAAATCAGACTGCATGGTAGACAGGAAGCAATGAAAAACATGTTGCACAAATGTGCTTCCTTGTGGAACTGCCTGTATATTCCTTTTGGGAAATATTCCAATACTTGTTCTGGGAGGAGATAGTAAAACAGATATATAATCCAACCTTGGACAGTCTTCAGTTTGCAGCCTGGTCTTTGGCAACCAGAATGGCAGCATGTTATGGTTACGCTGAGACACTGGAAAGCTTAGTCAAGAATTAATCTATCGTCCAAGCTTTGGGGGAGGCAAAACTTGTTTTGGAAATCTTCTGATACAATGCTAGTGGACAGTAAAAATAAAATTAAGCTCTTACCATCAACAATAGAGAGCATCTAGTATCACATCATATAAGTGGCTTTCTTTTGGGTTAAAGATCCAAGTCCTAGGATAAAACAACCCCTTACTGACATCACAATTTCTCAGGTTGCCAGATTATGTCAAAGATTTTGGAACACCTGGGAATGGACTTGCAAGAACAGGTGGGTGCTGGAAATAGATATGGTCTGAAATTTTTGTGTGTGACCATTTAGTGTGCATTAGTACAATAAATGGTTGATTTTTTAAAAAAAATATTTAATTTATTCAAAATAAAAACTAACCAATTTTTAAACTTTTCTAACAAGTGCTAATATGTTAACAATTTGTGCCTGAAAGAAATGCAGAAGGTGATTATGCCCAGCATGTATACTTCTGTAAAGAATAACAGAAGAATATATCTTTTTCATAGATCTGAAAGATGTTAATAATTTTACATTATACAAGGGTACATTATATGATATTCCTGCTGCTAGGCTAAATTAAATGAATCATCTGCTTCTAAAAAGAGTGGAGTTGCAGTACTGATTGGACATATGTAACTCTTTCAATTGTACATGGAGAATTTGATCAGTAGTAGAGACCGAAATGTTTTACCAAACCTTTACAGGAACAGTATACAAAATATCTTCTTGCCTTGAAAGCATTGCAAGGAACAAAGTTTTACCCAGAAGCATTGGTGGTCACAAAATTTACATCAACAACATCTTAGAAATGGAATTCATATGCTTTTTAAATATCTCTGTTTCTTTTATTACTTTCAAGTATAGTGAAGAAATTATATTTCACCCACTTAAATTCACACACACACAAAATTCAGCAGTTTGCTGCCATGAAATCCTTGCTTAACAACCACAATTAGGACCAGCAACTCTTTAGCTAAATGATGAGGTGGCTAAACAAATCATCCTATGATTGTGATTGTGATTTTACTGCCCGCTTCTTTACTGCCTCTGCTTGTAGAAAGCTGGCTGTGAAGTGCACAAATGGCAGTCACAGGTCCGAAGGATGCTGCAATGGTTGTAAATGCCTTCTAGTTGTGAAATGCCTGAGTTTTGATCACTCGACTGTGGGGATGCTGTAACAGTTGTAAGTGTGAGGACCGGTCATAAAGTTACTTTTTCAGTTTCATTATAACTTTGAATGATCACTAAACAGGGCATTGTTAAGCGACTACTACCTGTATTCTGGTTCAGAGAATGAGAATTCAGTAACTCCCCAGTTATGAAACTTTAATGATATCCTTGTCACACTTAACATACCGAATTAACACAGACTTCTCTTTCAGCATTTTAAAGGTTTATGGTTAGAAACTATTTGTGAGTACTTATTTTTGAATTGTTAAAATACAATACAAGTGCTATGTTACATTACATTATTTACTTACACAGAATCTAACTTAGTTCCATTAAATGCATGGGCTTCTACCACCGTGAAACCATTATTGTAGAGCTTTCTGTTAATAAAAAAAATGCATTATTAGTGGGTTTTGTGGGTTTTTATACATATTTTGTCCAAAATTATTTTAAATTCAAAATGGTAAAATCCGATCAATACTCAGCACTATCTTCTATGATTATATGCACATGAATGTCTGATGTATCCCTCTGTTTTGTAATCCAAAATAAAATAAAATATAAAGTAAAATAACTATGTTGTAAGAACTACCATGAGATGGTCAAGATCACGTCCACTGCTATTCAATGTATCTCCTTTTCAGAATGACCAGGATGCCATCAACTTTAAATCACAGCAATGATGTCATCCTTTGCTGTTAACAACCATACCTTGTTACTGTTTGCTGCTGCTACTGCTATTACAAAGGATCTCTATATAATTTCAAAAATGTACAATAAATACTTGATTTAGCAGGGGGTGGGGAGGGCAGCTCAATTTAAATCCAAAAGTCTGTCAAAATATGAGTAGAAATTTTTTAAGGTTAAAACTACACTGGGACATGACAGAATTTACTTTCCTGGTAATAATATTAATTACAGTAAAGTCCCAGAGACTTAGAATGATGTATTGATTGATGTGTTGGACTAAAGTGGACAGATTCAAGTTCTAATCTATCCTAAGCCACAGAAAGTCATTGAGCAATCTGGGTTGTTCTTAGCCAGGGGTGAAATGCTACCAGTTCGGCCCGGTTCGCCGGAACTGGTAGTAACAAATGCTTCCGGTTCGCACAACCAGTAGCAAAAAATGCTTTTAAAAAGTAAAAAAAAAGGTTCTGATGATCGGGCGGCACAGCTGATTGTCACAGCTGATGAACCTTTTTTTTTACTTATTTAAAAGCATTTTTACTACCTATTCGCCTGAACTGGTAGTAAAAAAATGCTTTAAAAAGTTTTTTTTAAAAAAAGGTTCCCACGATCAGCTGTTTGACAATCAGCTGAACGGGGGATCGGAATTTTTTTTTTTACTTTTTTAAAGTATTTTTTACTACCTATTCGCCCGAACTGTGACTCTGTGAGGTTCCTGCTTGGTGGCGCAGTGGTTAGAGTGCAGTACTGCAGGCTACTTCAGCTGACTGCTAGCTGCAGTTCGGCGGTTCAAATCTCACCGGCTCAAGGTTGACTCAGCCTTCCATCCTTCTGAGGTGGGTAAAATGAGGACCCAGATTGTTGGGGACAATATGTTGACTCTGTGAACCGCTTAGAGAGGGCTGTAAAGCACTATAAAGCGGTATATAAGTCTAAGTACTATTGCTATTGCTATTGTTCCAGGGGCCATTTTGTGTGAAGTCCAGCTGCTTCTGCATTGTGTGTGAGTCAGTTGTGTAGGAGTCAGTTGTGTAGCTTTTGTGTTGTTTGTGTGTGAAGTGTGATAGTTGTTTTTGAGCTCTCTGTGACTCTGTGAGGTTCCTGCTTGTTGCAGGGGCCATTTTGTGTGAAGTCAGCTGCTTCTGCATTATGTGTGAGTCAGTTGTGTAGCTTTTGTGTTGTTTGTGTGTAAAGTGTGAAAGTTGCTTTTTGAGCTCTTTCTGGCTCTGTGAGGTTCCTGCTTGTTGTTGCAGGGACCATTTTGTGTGCTTTTCCATTGTGTGTGAGTCAGTTGTGTGGCTTTTGTGTTGTTTGTGTGTGACGTGTGAAAGTTGGTTTTTGAGCTCACCCGGTCACATGACCATGACCACCAAGCCATGCCCACCCAGTCACATGACCACCAAGCCATGCCCACCAAGCCACGCCCACAGAACCGGTAGGGAAAATTTTTAGATTTCACCACTGTTCTTAGCCCAATATCTCTCACAGGGTTGCTATTGTGGGGGAGATAGGAAGATGGAGCACTCTGTGCCCTGCTACGAACTCCTGTACAAAAAGTGGAATAAAAATCTAATGAATAAATAAGCTATTGTGATAATAGCTGTGATCCACAATATACTAGTCTACTGTAAATTAGGGAAGGGCCTTGTTTAGATGATGATGATTTTGGATGACAGACAGGCATGTAGGATTGTTGGATCCAGTTGCTTAGATCCAGGAATTTTATCCATTGAATCAGTCTCCTAAACATGAAGGAACACTATATTGTAAATGGAAATGATTAATACAGTGAAAGTACTTAAGGACTGTATATAAGAGGGCTGTCAAACTCCCGGCCCGTGGGCCAGATGCATAATGCGCTGGTCACGCCCACACCCGGTTTAGCAAAGGGGAAAAAAGTCCCGATATGTCATGTGATGCCGTGACAATGTGAGTTTCACATCCCTAGTATATAATCATCAATTTCTATTTGTATGAAATGCTACTATGAACCCGAACATAAAAAAGTATAAATATACCTACTGTACACTACTCATCAACCCCGCCTGCCAGGGAGCAGTAAAAGCATTAATTTTTTTTACAAAACATCCCACAGAAGCATTATGGGAAATTATATAGCACTCACTAACATGGCAGTCTAGGTAAGTAGGAAAGCATACTGCTTAAAAAGTTTTAAATCATAGGTATATGGAAACCTGAATGCTTATATTAGCTCAAGTTTTTATTTTTAACTTGATATATAATTCTACAGTATCCCTGTTTAAATGTTTTAAAGCCATTACCTTAGCAGTTAATTATCTTCTTACTAGTAAGGTAGATAATTGAGAAATAGAGCTTAATCAAGTAGTCTAGCTCTGCCCCCATAATGGCAAGTATCTCTCTTAGTCAGCGGTGGGATTCAGCCAGTTTGCACTGGTTCAATCGAACCAGTTGTTAACTTTTTGTGCAGTTCAGCAAACCGGCTGATCCCACCACTGGCTGGCCCCGCCCCTCGCCTCTCTCAGTCACTCCTCGCCTGGCCTGAGAAGGTAAGGGTGATGGCGGGAGGGAGACTCGCTCCGGGTGGGGCTGGAAATCTCTGCCATAGAAGGTGGTACAAGAAGTGGTGCAAGGAGTAGCGCAGCCCTCGCCGGCCAGAGCGAGGTAATGGCACTGTTATGGCAAGCTGCCGCCACTGCTATTGCCAGGGACGAGTGGGGCAGGGTCGCATTGTGGCTCCGCATTGTAATAGGCTCCAGGAGGAGCAGAGGACCCCATCTTCCCCATTGTGAAGCGCACTAAATTTCACTCTGCTGCGCAAGGTGCTTCGAGAGCAGCGGGCAGGCCACTTTGGCCATGAGGCAGCAACAGCAGTGGCGCTGGGGGGGACAGGTCTCAGCGGGCAGGCCATGAGGCAGCAGCGGTGAATGCGGCAGGCCAGTGTCTTGGGACGGAGAGCAGGTCGCGCATTTCCCCGAGTGACCGAGGCATGCATGCCCAGCTACACCAACAAAGGCTGGAAGTAGCTGCCTGCCTTTTCCTGCTGCAAAAATCTTTTTAAAAACCTGACTGTCGGGCAGTGAGACCCAGCAAGAGATGAGGCGCCGGAGAATCAGACCCGGCCACTTCTCTCTGCTGCAGTGCTTCCCGGACGTGGCTTACAGCTCCGAGTCCGAAGTGGCATGAGGCGAGGGCTGCCTTGAGCGCAAATGTACCGCGACGAAAGTGGAATGCTGTTGCTGCGCAAAGGCAAGTACAGGGCACTTCACTCCCACACTAAGGCTCTGGCCACCGCCGCCTGCGCCGCCCCACCTTGCCATGAGTGACGTCGAGTTGGCCATGACCAATCAGTCACATGACCCCCCCAGCCACGTCTACCCAGATGATCATTAGGGAGAACCAGTTGTTAAATTACTTGAATCGCACCACTGCTCTTAGTCCAGGAGTAAATGATACAGGAGCCTTCGGATATTGCTGAACTATCTTTTCTATATCTAGAAAGATGCTTATTTATTTATTTATCATTTAAATTTCTATGCCACCCAACTCCCGAGGGACTCTGGGCGGCTTACAACAGAAATATAAAAACATTAAAAAACATTATAAAAACATTTTAAAAACAATTTAAAAACCCATGCACACCATTCATGGCTTATTTATTTATTTATAAATAAATAAATAAGCATCTTTCTTGGTTATTTCAGCTGGGAATATTGAGAGTTGTGGTTCTAGAACACTTGATATAATAAGTGCATTGTACAGTGCAGATAGTAACTAAGGTTCATCCTTTATTCAGATGATGTCAGAGCTTTATCCAAACGCATACCAATAAATCTAGAAAATGATCCATCAGTGAGGAGTGAGCAGTGGAAGAGTCAAAACACAAGACCCAGACAGACAGATTCCTTTCATGCTAGACACAAGAAGCTGTTATAATGAAGAAAATCAACTATTATAGTATCTAGTAATCAAAGCCACTATCTATATTAGCAAAGTAAAATGCACTGTATATCCTGAGGGTATTTCTCCTCGCCAGGGGTGGATTCCGGATTTTCTTACTACCGGTTCGCTCAGGGACACGCGTGTGCACGTGCATGCGCATGCGCAGTACACAAAAAAAGCTTCTGCGCATGCGCAGAAGCAAAAAACAAAATGGCGGTGCCTACGGTGCCGCCGAGAGAACCGGCTCGGGGGCGTGGCAGGCCTGGGTCACTGCCGGTTCTAGTGACTCAGGCCGCCACGTTACTAATGGTTCTATAGAGCCGGTCCGAACCGGTAGGAACCCACCTCTGCTCCTCGCCCACAAATAGAATAGTCCATCTGGATTCCTTCTAAGAATATACAATAGATAAACCAAGGCAAATTTCTCTAGCTTAGAATAAATGTATTTCTGAAGTTGTAGAACCACTGTTGAGTGGGGATAGAAAGAATCTTGATCAGCAAATCGTTTAAATAAACCATTAAACGTTACCCAACTGCTAATAAAATTACGATTAATAAATCTTGTGAAACTTTGAGCACTTCCTGACAATCTAAATTTCAATAATGAATAACAAAGTCTGTTAAATATTCATAGTTAAACTGTGTGTTTCCTGCAGTTCTAAACATTTGGAGATGAGGAAGAAAATGATTATAGCGTTCAGGAACTTGTAATCATGAGCCATTCTGTTTTTTGATAGAGAAAACAGGACTCTTGGCAGAGAAGGATGAAGGAAGGGTGAATGAAACCTTTTTTCAAGTTATCAGTGATAAAAACTCTTGGCCTCTTTGTAACAGAGATTATATAAAGTTGCCCCTGGCGCCAGAATCCACTATAGTCTACAGATCAGGGGTGGGTTCCTCCCGGTTCAGACCGGTTCTCCTGAACCGGTAGCAGCCCGCTGGTGACATCACAATGATGTCACCGAACTGGATCGGTCAGTGCCGTTCCTGGGGGGAACGCCATCTTTTTTTTTAATTTTTTTTGAATATTTTTATTTATTTTTTCTTCTGAGCATGTGCAGAAGCCAAGTTTCTGGCACTGTGCATGCGGTCACCATCTAGTTTTCGGCTTTTTTTTATTATTTATTTTTTTGGGATTTTTTTTGGCACTGCGCATGCGCACACCCACGAGGCGCGCCCACGTGACACGGGAGGAAGCGAACCGGCAGCGAGGTAAGTTAGAACCCACCCCTGCTTGGGTCCCCTCAACTTTTCAGTCCAAGAAAGCGGCTGAAAAATGCCCTTCTCCTGTTTTGGCAGCCATGCACCATTTTCTGTCCTTGCCTCCTTCCCGTTTTTATTTGGTTTTCCCTCCCACCCTGAAAGGAGCTTCAAGGAAAAGGAGCGAGGGGGGGGGAGGGAGGAAAGAAGGATCCAGGAATGGGAAGGGAAGGGATTGGGAAGAATTAGAACGAGGGCTTGGAGTCCGGAATCCAGAGCGTGCCTTTCCCCTTTTGTTAATGTAGAAATTTTACTTAGAGCCTATTAAACAATGGAGCTAGCTGTCTGCCTGCAATCATGTGTATCTATTAAGAGTAAATCCCACCTGAAAGAGAGTAGCCTTACTGCCAAGTAAACTTTTTTAAGGTTAGTCCCCTTCTTCCCTTCCTTTCCCCTTTTCTCTTGCGGTGCTTTTATTTCCAAAGCCACCCCCCCCTCCACTCT
>QLTV01003402.1:386930-397331 GCA_003457575.1 Thermophis baileyi
GAGGTAGGTAGGAAGGAAGACAGAAAGAAAGAAAAAGGAAGACTTATGACCACAATTGAGCCCAAAATTTTGGTTGCTAAGCAAGAGCGTTGTTAAGTGTGTTTCACCACATTTTACTCAATCCATGACATCACCTGGCTCTAACAGTCATGTGCAAGCTAGGGAAGTACATCTGAAGGCATGTGTAATGTTCTAATGTACAGAAGTTATGGTTAAATGTGTGGCAGAAAGTGGACTCTGGGTGTGTTTTTCCAAATGCAGTAAGTGAGGTTGAATGTGTATAGTTTTAGAAGAGCTGTGTGTGTGTGTGTGTGTGTGTGTGTGTGTGTACACATACAGTATATATAGTAGATAATGTATATTTTTGTGTGCCTGTGTGTAATATGTATGTACAAATATGGCATACAGTATATACATAGGATTAAATAGTATATTTTGGATGTTCAGTAGTAGTAAATAGATAGGGAAATTGTATCTCGTTGAGGCCTTTGAGGCGAGGAGAGGCCAGACACCCTAACCCTAATCCTAACGTGAGTGACATCAAGTTGGCCATGCCTACCCAGTCACATGCCCACCCAGTCACATGATCATCAAGCCACCCCCACTTGGTCACATGACCGTCAAGCCGCTCCCACCCGGTCACATGACCATCAAGCCACACCCACATAATTAAGCCACACCCACAAAATTAAGTCACACCCACAAAATTAAGCCACGCCCACAGAGTGGTAGTAAAAAAATTTGGAACCCACCCCTGCTACAGATGTATTCCAGGGCCAGGCTGGCTTGCATGACTTAATGCCAATGCATAATATTGCATCTCTGGGCTCCGCTTAATTTCTGGTTCAGATCTTACCATTTCAGAATAGATGAAACAAAATAATGCAAAACAAAACAAAACAAACAAAAATGGTTTTAGGGCAGAATAACATACAGTATAAAGGAGTCATTACATAATCCCTGGAATGCATTTGAAGGCAATGAATTCAGGTATGGATTATCAGCAATTTCACTGTGAAAAAAAGACAAAAAAGGTTTATCATTGTAATAAAATTGTAAAAATGTATTAGTGTAACTCATGTGTATGCATGCATTTATTTTATTTTCTTATAGTTCTACCATTTGCCACTATATAATCACTTTTGTTGTCTTTGGGACTCAGAAGTGTTACTTTGGATGAACAAAATCTTTGCCTTACTTTATGTTTCCATAGAGAAGATTAAAATAGGCAAAAGGGCTTTGTTTTCAATAGCAGCGTCACATTTCATAGTGTATAATTTGACCTCCTTCTTTGGAGGATTCCCAGATCATAAAAGTTACAGCTGTATTGTTACTTTATGAGATATTTTAAGAGAGTAAGGCATTACATATGTTTCTTATACTTTTCATATTATATGCATTTAAAAATATAATTTGTCTATCTTGAGAACTTGCGATGAAATAATTTTTATAACCATTTGTTTTTATTAATTAATAGAATTACTGTTTGAGGAGACAAAGAAACTAATATCCATTCCCCCACATCACACCAGCGGTGGGTTGCTCCTGGTTCGGCCTGGTTCGGCGAACCGGTAGCGGCGGTGGCAGGAGGCTCCGCCCACCCGCCCGGGACGCTTCTGCGCATGCGCGCGCGCATGAGCGAACCAGTAGCGACGGGATTTACAACCCACTACTGCTTCACACTCAGTCTTCACCTTTAAATGGACTACTATTACCATTGACTTCTGTTCAGTCTTATTACTTTGGGTGAATACTTACAGCAAAAAATTCATATTTACTGAATTAATTTTGGTGAGATCAGGAAAAACGCCAAGTCCAGTATTCAAGATCACACTAAAACAAACAAACAAACAAACAAACAAACAAACAAACAAAAACATCAAGAAGAACAGGTAGCTGGGTGACTCAGTAATGTGCTTAATACAGAAAACAATTCATTTATTGCACTATAGCCTCAGCACTCTTTGTAAATAGCTCCCAGAAAAACGATGGGCATTTATACATGTACATCTTTGTAGATCATCTGTTAGATTGCTAATTAGACAGACATGCAGCATGTAGAATATTTTAGAATTAATAATTAAATTTAGAAAAATAAATCTGCTTAAGTTCCATTCCCAGGCAAGGTCAGGTAGATGCTTCCAGATCTACTTACAGTATATTTGCAGGCTGATATATTCTAATTTCCTTGTGCATTGATGATTGTAAAACTGTAGTTTCATCTTTACAATCATAATTTGTTCTGATTAGGCTTATAAACAGATGATACAGAAAATAAAGCTAAAGATGTATTATTTTTTCTGAGAAGTTTAGAAGAACCTAAATGTGTATTTCATAAAATAGGAAAGTGATCTTGGATCAAAATGAATTTTAACTCAAGCCTACTGTAGGTAAATGTAATATATTTTTTAATTTGTGTAACTGTTGGTTGCATGATAGTATTGAGCATTTAATGACTCATTTCATTTTAAAATTTGCTAATTGGTTAGCAGAAAAGTAACTGAGTGAAGATTATGTTAATAAAAGTAATTATTTGGATGGCTTTCTTCAGGAAATTACTTATACAATAGAATTTAATTCTCCAGTGTACTGATGATACACATAGTCACACTGAATTAGACATTTTATAGAGAACATGAACCTCTGCTTAATTTAGAATTCAAGATTGAATTTGTCTTTTCCAAGTGAACCCTTAATTTTCTTACTCAGAATATTGCATCCTATTTTTATGCCCTGCACTATATAAACGGCATTATAAATACATTTTAATAGTAATAGGCTTTGTCCTTGTAGAGGCTGAAGTTGACTCTTTGGTCCTTATTATTTCAAGAAAATCCTTCATAATCATATATTGTTTAATTCAATTATTTGTGGCTTGTTCTTCCATCTAAGATGATTATTCTGATAATTTTGCTGGAACATAGTAATCAACATTATATGAGAATACTGTAAAATGTTGGTGATTGTTAGGAAAATAAGTAATTAAGTAATTCTTAATTTCTTCACTGCATAGTGCTTGTAATTTGATTTTTAAATTATGATTTATTATTTCATTTTTTTTTAAATTGTATCATTGATTTCCAAGGTCTCTCAGCTGTTAATGGTAAATCATAAAACCACATATCTCTCTCTCTCTCTCTCTCTCTCTCTCTCTCTCTCTCACTCTCTCCACTCTCCTCTTTCTCTCTGGCTCTAAATGATTAAAATAAATTATTAACACCTGCTTAAAATGAATCACTGGGGGTTGAATTGTGTAGAAATTATTTAGAACAGGTTTGTGTCAAGTACAGTATTTTAAGCCATTTATCTTGCTGCTTGAAGTCCTATTGTTCATTCATCAACAAATTATGGGGCCTTTTTTTCTGACAAGTCAGAAAAGCTACTAAGAAGCAATTGTATCAACTGACCTAGTAAGTTAGTCCCCCACCCTCCATATTAACAGAATCACTGGTAGGACCTATCACAAATTCTTCCATGATTTTTCAGAAACCAACTGGATCCAGGGGTGTCAAACTCGTAGCGTCACATTGTCGTCATGTGACATATCGTGACTTTTCCCCCCTTCGCTAAACTGGGGGTAGGCGTGGCCAGCATGTGACGCATCTGGCCCATGGGCCACGAGTTTGACAACCCTGCTGTAGTCTTTTTGGATTAAACAATATGTTCTAATGTTTTAATTTTCCCACAGAAGTAAAATATAGACACTAATTTAAAATTAAATAGATGGCAGTCCTTTCATGAGTGGAGAAATCAGAAACATACCAACCCATGGAACATCTTGGTCAAAACGAAAGATTAAATTTGTCTTGTCTGCCTTAACTGTTTTTAACTGTTTTTATTAAGTTTTCTTTTTATATTGTTGTGAGCCGCCCAGAGTCCCTTGGGAGTTGGGCGGCATACAAATTTAATTAATAATAATAATAATAATAATAATAATAATAATAATAATAATAATAATAATAATAATAATAATAATAATCATAATCATAAATAATAATTAATAATAATAATAATAAATAAATAAATAAATAAATAATAATAATAATTAAGTGTAACTAATGAGAATAGACCCGTGGCTTTCATGGTGCTACATTTTCTGTATTGCTTGAAGCAGCCCCATATGTGGATATTGAAATTATTTAGCAGCTTGAGTCAGGGATTCTGTAACAACAGCTTAAAAGACCACCTTCCATTGACGTTCACTAGTGATGTACAATATTTGGAAAGGTATTGCTTTTTGCATTCTGCTTGTTAGTGGCTCCTTAAAGAAGTCACATTTGCTCTTGATAATGAAGTCTATGCAAATTAAGATGCCCAATCTAGAAACTACTTTGCAAGGTAATACAGGTAGTCCTCAACTTACAACAATTTGTTTATTGATCATTCGAAGTTACAATGGCATTGAAAAAAGCAGCTTAAGACTGTTTTTCACTCCTATGACCATTGCAGTATCCCCATGATCACGTGATCAAAATTCAGACGCTTGGCAACTGACTCATATTTATGACGGTTGCAGTGTCCTGGGCTCATGCGATCACCTCTTGTGACTTTCTGACAAGCAAAGTCAATAGGGAAGCCAGATTCAGTTAACAACCTTGTCACTAACTTAACAACTACAGTGATTCACTTAACAACCGTAGCAAGAAAGGTCGTAAAATGGGACAAAAGTCACTTAACAAATGTCTCACTTAGCAACATAAATTTTGGCCACAATTATGGTCGTAAGTCGAGGATTACCTGTATACTTGCCTATATTTTAGCAACTAGAAGGTACATATAGTATATTGACATACACTTAGGATGCACCTGAACAATGATTTCTCGGAATTTTGTTTAAAATACTTACAGATCTTTCAGCATTGGGAGGTTCATAAAGGCTTGATTATCTATGTATCTCAGATTTTTAGCATTTCGAATGTCTCTGTTGAGAACATAAACACATTTCCAGAAAAAGTATTAATGTTTATAATCTTGTTTATTTGTAAATTAAACATATACGCAAAAATATAACAATAGATATAAATGCACCTTCCAAATGGACAACTATTTAAAATCGCAACTGCCAAAACATCTCAGGGAGACAATTACCCGAGCAAGATTCGAACAGCTTGATGCAATGGTTAGATTTGGGAGATTCCATTCTATCCCATACAATGAATGTACATGTATCTTGGAGCTGAAGTGGTAGAAGATCTGACTCATATATTATTCGATTGCTGTTTGTATAAGGGGGTGAGAGATAAGTACCTTAATCCACATATTAAACGTATGGCCCAGTGGGGCCCATATTAAAACAACATACCTCATGTGTGGCCAGAATCTGAAAATGACATTTAATACAGCACAATTTCTGGCTAAAATGGTCTGACTGAGATCGGCATATGTGGGCCTGATTGGGGTAGATTGCAGGGGTGATACAGAAATATAATTTTATGTCATTTTATTCTATTTTTGTAAATTAAAAATATACGCAAAAATATAACAATAGATTCTGGAAAACATAATCTAACAGAATTTATGAATCTTAGTGAATGTTTTGTGCAAAATATGTAAAACATATTGGCTTCAGTCTTTCAGTATTATTCAAGTAAGACCAATTCTGGTTTTCTAGGTTAATTATATTGCAGACAATTAACAAGACTTTGATTTGCTTATTCAAGTAGATACTGGCTCTGGTGAAAAAAAAAATTAAACTGTAGTTACTGAAATTAATTAACCTCACACCACAAAAGCATTTGGCCAACATAAAGAATCCTCATGAGTCTGAAAAATAAATGATCCTCGGGGTTTTAGCTAAATACTATGTTAATAGTTTAAAAATTAAGCAGTTTATTTAGTATTATCATATAGTTGGACACTCTTCAATTTATTTGTAATGGTACAGGTAGTTCTCGACTTACAACAGTTCATTTAGTGAATGTTCAAAGTTACAACGGCACAGAAAAAAATGACTTATGACCGCTTTTTACACTTACGACTTTTGTAGCATCCTCATGGTCACATGATCAAATTTTGGATGCTTGGCAACTGGCTCATATTTATGATGGTTGCAGTATCCTGGGATCATGTGATCACATTTTGCGACCTTCTAACAAGCAAAGTCAATGGCAAAGCCAGATTCACTTAACAACCATGTTACTAGATTAACAACTGCAGAGATTCATGCAGTTAACAACTGTGGCCAGAAAGATTGTAAAATGGGGCAAAATTTACTTAACAACTGTTTCACTTAGGAACAGAAATTTTGGGTTCAATTGTGGTCATAAGTTGAGAACTACATGTATTACACATGCAGAAACAGTCAATGCTACGTAATGAAAAGACATAATTATATTTGACTACTAGAGAGCCAAGAACTAAAAATGGGAGATGGCTCTTCTTCTTTTAGTCTCCTTGATTAATTTGATTGCCTATAATTTTGAGTACTACTGTATGTTGTATTTAATAGTTCCTACATTGTTTCTTAAAGCCCAAGCACTTCAATCTAACTTTCTATGAAAATAAAGTTCTCAGACTTTTATATCTTGATATACTTTATAAAAAAGTGTTAAACCTAACCTCTAAATAAACACTATAGAACTCCCTAAATTGTTAGTAAAATCAAACTTTAAGTAAACTAGGATGATGACTGTAAATATTATTTTTAAAAATCAGACTTCTAAAAATTGCAACATAAAGGGTGCATTTCTACAAAGTAGTGGAAGCACATCATGATTCTAAAGAATCTTGCATCATAGAATCATATCAAGCTATGTACCCTATAGGATACCATATCAAGGTTAGGATACCATATCAAGGTATCCTAGTCAAACCTTTTAACTTTTTACCAGTTAAATTTATTTATTTTTATTTAAATTTTTCATTACTCCCAATGACTACAACTATGAGCTTGTTCTTAAGGGTTCAAAGGGTGCTCCATCACTGGAGGTTTTTAAGAAGAGACTAGACAGTCACTTATCTGAAATGGTATACTGTAGGTTCTCCTGCTTGAGCAGGGGGCTGCACTAGAAGACCTCCAAGGTCCCTTCCAGCTCTATTCTATTCTAAAGATTCAAATTCTTGGGTCAGCAGCAACATATAGCAACTATAACTGCAAAAATATTAGGGATTGCTTATTGGAAAATAAAATTTTGTTCTTATTTACACACATGAAAAGTATTCCTATTGCATTTAAATCTTATGTACAGTGATTAAAAAATGGGTCTAGAAAGACAATAATATAGAAAATGATAATTAATTAATATGTATATTGGATGTGCTCAGTTTTGGAGAAACAATCTCACTGAACTCAGAGGGACTTCCTTCCAGAGAGGAAATACGTGTACGGTTATCAATTACAGCTTTAAGGACACAGCTCCCAAGATGAACTGTAGCACTTTTAAAGTTCATCTTTAGAATTAATTTACAGTAGCCAATTCACACAACCAATCTGATCTATGATATATACATATATTTATATATGTTATATTTTAGATTAGGTTCCAGCAGCAGCCTTCCATGTCCATGAAATGGTCTAATGCCCAGAGACAGCTATAGAGTGAAGCAGAAGGGCATGAGAAAATTACAGAATACTATTTATGGAGAGGAGAGGAGAGGAGAGGAGAGGAGAGGAGAGGGGAGGGGAGGGGGAAGGAGGGGAGGGGATGGGAGGATGGGAGAGGAGAAGCNGAGTGAAGCAGAAGGGCATGAGAAAATTACGGAAGACTATTTATGGAGAGGAGAGGAGAGGAGAGGAGAGGAGAGGAGAGGAGAGGAGAGGAGAGGAGAGGAGAGATTACGGCTCATGATTTGGAAGGATTTATTTTAATCTACTTACATGTGAGTGACTTTGTTTAAGTTGTTGAAAGAATAAGCCTCCAGCACTTGCAGCACTGTATCTATGCTGATATAGCTACACAGAAGGAAGAGAGAGAAATAAAATTCAGACATCAAGACAGATGACAAGCCAAGGGAAGAATTCATTATATGAACAAAGTGACCAAGCCATCATTGGAAACACAAGCCAAAGACCTACCCTCACAAAAAAAAGAACATTCCCTTTAGATCTATGCACTGAAACCTTAAGGGTAAAAGAGTTGACTTAGATCCCATATAAATATTGCTCTAAAAACAATGGTTCCCCCCGCCCTTCAATGTGAAATACCTTTTTCATTCTTACTGGAAGAATAGAAGTGGTGTACATGGCTGTGGAGGCAAAATCAATACACTAGGCACTAAAGAATCAGCCATATATGGTAATTTAAGGAGGGGAACAGTGTCCCTCTTCCTCTCTTGAAGGACACCTCAAGGTTGTAGGGATAGGGAAAAAGGACCTATAGGAAACAAGGTTCAGAAAAATCAGATTTTCAGTCTAAATCTGAAAATGTAGAAATATGAGCTTGAATGAGCCTCAAGTCTTTCACAGAATGGACACCAATGACCGTGAATGCCTTTTGCCATTCGGCAAAAGGCATTGACAAATGGATTCAGTAGGGAAAAATCAGAAGAGATGCAAACTCTGGATCTTTTCTTAAAGGCTGGGATATAAATACAGGAGGAATTAGGTTTTGGGGTATTTTTTTAGGATTTTAAAGCCAATAAACAGCATCCTAAAGTATATGCAGAAGTAACCAATGCAGTTACCTTATATCAGGGGTGTCACACTCGATCCCATTGCGGGCCGTATCAAGATTTTGTTTGCCCTTGGGGGGCTGGGGTGGGCGTGGCCTGGTCATCACAGATGACTGGGTGGGCATGGCCAGGGTAGGCCGGGGCAGCACGGGCCAGTCCCTCGCCATTTCCGGACAGCCCTGCAGGACAACTCTGGGCCTATCACGGGCCAAATCTGGCCCGCGGGCCGCATCTTTCATACATCTGCCTTATAACTTCTATTTTTAAGAGTTGAAGGACAGCTCAATGTAGAACGCATCACAACAATCTACAAATGCTGAAAATGTATTTCATTTTTAGCTGGTATTTTTTAAAACAAGATATTCAATTTCCTGGTAACTGTATGGCAATGACATTCTAAATGGCCATCGATTATTTCATGGTTAAGTGGGTTTGGGCTGCACATGTAGAAACATCTTGCACCTGAGACGATGCTATATAAAACACAGAAATAAATTAAAAGAGTTTATAAAAGAAGTGAAAATAAAGCAGAACTAGGTCTAGGAGCTTTACAGTCACCCATGTTAGTATGCGTACCTAACAACATTTGATTAGCTGACCTAAAAACAAATCTGATTGACATAGAAATATGCAGTTCTCAAGTTTGCTACTTGTGGATCAGTGATCCAGGTCATCACTGCACGTTTCAAGCCTCACCTCTTTTTAAAACATGCATCAAGTTACTTTGAGTTTACTCTCCCTCTTCCACTCCTTGGACAACCCTGTAGTCAGCATATTTCCTAGGCAGGGGGGAGCAGAGGACATTGGGGGACTATTTGTCACTGAGATAAATAGCTTAGGGTTGTTGTGTTGTTCATGTGCATGTATATTGTTTCCTAATGATATAAGCAAAGCTGAAAGAAATTTGTAACTAGAGGTCAGATGCTCTCTTATTGAATATCCCAGAAAGGAGGGAAACGACACTACTTGAAGGCTTTGAAGCAGCCTTGGCTAAAATAAATTCAATAAAAGTTGAAAGAGATCCTCCTTTATATTCTTCCAGAGCTACAGCCCAACCTTATAAATATTTGAACAGGGACAGGGTCTGGTTGTGTTTGTGTTTGCACTGAGCTGATCTAGTTCTTACAGCAAAGCTGCAAGAGTGCATGATGCTACAAGTGTTTGTTTATCAGCCAGCTTGTTGTAGAGCCTGACGCTGATTAGAGCTGCAAGGAAGTGATTGGCTCAAAATCACCAGCTGGTTTTGGTGCCTAAGGGAGTACTAGTACCTGGGTCTCTCTGCTGTTTATCCAGCACTTTAACTACTAGATCATACTATCTGTCTGTTTCTCTCTCTCTATTTAGATATTTAAATGTTTCCACCCTACAAAGGTAATCCTCAAAGGAGAGGCAATCAGTATTACTAATAAACATGAAACTGTAACACAGCAATACCTCATAATTATCATAGCAATTACCTATATAGATATGTATTCATAAACCAAAATGTTAAAACACTCTAATCAATAAAACCTGGGTATTTGGATACATTCCTGAGCTCTTTCCTTCCCCAAACCTTTCTACTGAAAACAAAACCTTCAGACTTGCAAGATTGTTGTCAACACTCCCAAGTAAACCAGCACAGCTGAAATTGTTTGACCAAATATATTCTACAAATATATTGACATGGCTCAGACAATGGCTTAGGATATCTCAGACAAGATAATTCATTTCTCTATCACTTCATCAAGTTCGTGCAATCCTTGCTGAGGTCTCTCTCTCTCTCTCTCTCTCTCTCTCTCTCTCTCTCTC
>QLTV01003402.1:397548-414228 GCA_003457575.1 Thermophis baileyi
CCTCCCTCCCTCCCTCCCAGCAACCATCTGAGATAGTCCCTGCAGTTTTATTTCCAAGATTTTTGAAGTGCATTTACCATTGCCTGGTTCCTAGTGCTAAGAAGGAGTGACTGGCTCAAGGTCACCCATCTAAGGTGGAAATCTTATAACTCACAATCTCCCCATTTCTAGACTGGTGCCTTAACTAGTACAGCAAACTGGCTGTCAGTCCTTTCTTTTTAGCCTGCAGCATTATGCAACATTAAACAAGCAAGAGAGCAAATATTGCTTATTTTAAGAAAATAATGTGGGTAAAAACTTACATCCTGGAGATATTGGGTAGTTTGGAGAACGCTTCACTAGGAATTCTTTTCAGATATGTATCCATAAACCTCCTGTAGGAACAAAGCTTAAAAAATTAATATATTTTCAAGATTATTATGCTGTTCAAATTCTTTACAATAATGGTTTCTAAATCAGAATGGAAATAATAGCAGTGGAAAAACATGGATTACATGACAGATGGACAGTTCATTAAGTTTGCTTCCTAACAAGTTTGAATTATTTTCATCAAACTTTATATGTGCATTGAATACTCAAGTAGAAATAGACTTTTCCTGGAGGGTCATAAAATGAGTGTTAATACAAGCATAGCAACATTTTGCTATTGTTGGTCTGTCAGTGAAATGCTCAATCACTGACTTTGAAGAAAGAGGAGATATTGATAAATTTCTACCTAGACATCAGATTGACATAATAGAATTTTGAAAGAAAGATCATAAAGAATAATACAAATTTTGTATTATCAATTTTTAAGGTAAGAGCATGTTCCTTTTTCTTCAATATTACAGTATCTGTAAAAATGATTTTGCAGCATCTGAATACCAAAATAGGCAGAATTTTATGCCAACTGTAAGACTTTAAGAAATTTCACTTCAGACATTGATGAAACATTGTATACAAATTCCTACATCTAATTAAGATTTATAGCTGATATTGCATATTATTGAATGGGTTGTTTCAATATTTTATTTTATTTTTTAAAAAATAAACTATCATAAGCACTTGATCACACTGGACAAGAGATTTTTCGAAAGTTTCATTTTCTGAAAACTTGGTGATTATGATAGACCCCTTGAAACTGAGCATAAGTTGAGAATGACTATATTATGCAAGAATCTTGAAAAACATGAATTAACTTTTAATAACTATAATGTATTTAATCGCATAATGTTTCTGACACACAAATGAGCTCAGGAGCGCTAAAAGTGTTTTGCTGCTGATTTTCATTTGAACTCAGTGTATGATGCATCTCATTGCAGTATCCAACAATAGTCAGCCAGCATTGATGGATTCCAATTGCTCTGATATATATTTTCAATGTGGGAATGTCCTTTTACCACATTCATCATTGACTGCCCCTAAATTTTGGGAAAAGAAATCCAAGTATGGATGCAAAAATGAATCTTCAATGACATGTTGCACTTCATGGTCTTGTGCTGTAGGAAGTTGAGTGTAGTTTGCTGCTCTGTGGTTGCCAAGAAAATTCTCAACAACATCCTTGGATATTTTTCAGGTGATTTTCTCTGGCCCCACTAACAATCCTTCAACTGTTTGTCATTGATGATGTATCTGATCTGTGGACCATACAAAAATACCTTCCTTACTCTTGGCATCAGTTATTTTTGGAAATATCTGTCTCAAATAACGAAAACCTTTACCTTGTTCATCGCTTTCACAAAATTTTTCATCAATTTGAGTTTTATGTGAAGTGGATGCAAAAATATATTTCTTGGTTCTCAAGTGATTCAATATGCCCTGAGTGTATGACTGGGCTATACAAAGCATACATATAAGAGGCACTTTCAAAAACAGATTTCCATAAAACAATACATGATAGGTTAAATTATAGGTTATTTTCCTATAGATACACCCAAAAGTGTTCAGGAAGCAAACTACTGTATTTGTTGTCTAGTGTTATTATGCATTACAGTATAAACTTCCAGAAAGGGTGACTTTTGGTGGTATACTACCGTGTTTCCCTGAAAATAAGACCCTGTCTTATATTTTTTTGAACCCTGAAATAAGCGCTTGGCCTTATTTTTGGGGAGGTCTTATTATTTTGGGGCGCGTGGAGCAAGACGGGGCTCCTCTTGCCGTCTTACCTGATTTCCAGCTCTGTCTCCCTAACCTTAACCAGAAGAAATGGTATTTTGGGGGGGGGCTTATTTTCGGGGAAGGGCTTATTTTCAGGGGAGGGTTTATTTTCAGGGGAGGGCTTATTTTCGGGGAAACACGGTATTTGTTGCAATCCTTTCTCGAGTTTTCCTTTAGATGAGGATTGATACAAAAATTCCTAAATTTAAATATTTTCCCATCAGTGTTTTATTAATCTAAATCATACCATAGTCATCCTACTGCTGTTTTCTCTTTGTTATGTAAGGTAATGATTGCAAAAACAAAACGAGATCTGTACTAGAGCTGTTGCTCTAATCATATTTGAAGCTCATCCCAACTCCTAGAAATCATAGATTATTCCTATACAAGATAGGGCTGAAGTATTGACGTGTATTAAATGATTGTCAGTATCCCTCCCTCCCTCCCACTCTCTCTCTCTCTCTCTCTCTGTCTCTCCTGTTCACTCGTGTCTAATTCTTAGAGACAGCCTGGACAAGTCTGCAATTTTCTTTCTTTTCTTCAAGGTTTTTCATAAGAGGACTTTCATTGCAAGAAAGTGAGTGGCTCAAGGTCACCCAGCTGACTTTGCCCCTGTGGTGAGACCAAAACTCACCATCTACCTAACAATAACACCAATGTGACCCTCGTGTGTATTCTCGAAATCATTCAAATAACAGCTCAAGCCTGTATCTATTATAAATTGGGGTTTTTTTTTCTTTTAAAAATGTTGTTTACAATGCTTCGTATTACAGCTGTCAGGGTATTTCTTCTGTTGTATCAGTCTCTATGGATATTCCAGGTTTCTGGAATGAATTCAGCAAAAGACATTCAACCCTCTAGGATTAGCAGAGAATGAAGAGTGAGCTTCAGGCAAAATCCTATTAATTTTACACTTGTAAAATAAGGAGTAAAAGGTTTTACTCTCTTTCACAAATTCTTCCCAGAGACTCTTATTTTAAAAAATGCCGAGGTCTAAAAATCATTTGTTTTTTAAAAAGTATATTCTATTTATTCTTAAAAATTTCACAGTTATTAATATTGTAGTGGATTTTATACTAGGTGTTTACAAACAGGATTGTCTTATTAGATTATTTAAGTCAAATATTCCAGATCTTCCCTGTGCCAAAACTGGAGATAGATAATAGAAGATTATTAGTATTAGCTAATAAATTAAAATGATAGCATATAAATAATGGAGCAGTCATCCATCTCTGCTTATAGTTTATAACCCAATTTAACTCAGAATAAAACTTAAAGTCCTGCCTCAAAGATTCTGAGATATTGTAGATATCCCTCTCAGTAGACAGAGAAAGGAAGAAGGAAAAAAAAACATTCCTTGTTGCAGCTACAGAGATTTCTAGTCCTAGAAGTTGGAGATCTAGAACAGCCTGTCCTACGTACTGCAAGTATGGACTAGTTAGGCATGAATATAAGCATGCAACATTTTTTCCAGGGAAAATTTGGCTGAAAATATTTGGTAGTTATTTATTTCTATTCCTAAATGATTTATGAACAGAAATGTTCATTCATGAAGAATCCATGAACTATCCCACCCATCTGAAACATTTCTGTCTTCCATAAACATTAGCAAATCATCTTACAGAGCTTCAAAAATGAATAGTGGCTAAGTATTGCTTAACAAAGTGGTTTACTTATATGTCGTCCCCCCCCCCTACAAATTGCAGTTCTTTCATGTTCAATGGGAATAAGTAGATGAAATTCAAAAATTTTCCCTACCGGTTCTGTGGGCGTGGCTTGGTGGGCATGGCAGGGGAAGGATACTGCAAAATCCCCATTGCCTCCCCACTCCTGGGGGAAGGATATTGCAAAATCTCCATTCCCACCCCACTCTGGAGCCAGCCAGAGGTGGTATTTGCCGGTTCTCCGCACTACTCAAAATTTCCGCTACCGGTTCTCCAAAAACTGTCAGAACCTGCTGAATTTCACCCCTGAGTAGCACTGAATTCATTTGAGTAGAAGTGCAAGGCTGAACGTTATCGGTACATTTATAATTTCCAACAAAGTTTGTAGAAAATTCTCTACAGAAGATGCAGAGAATTAGGCTGCACGTTTTGTTGAAAGATAAGCATTATTCTTCAAATCCCTGTTAAATACATTTGCATTTCTGTTTTGCAGTTCAGTTCACCAAATAACTGACATAACTATTTGCTATCATGATCTCTTTTTACCACGCACTATACTAACCAAATACATATAATACTAATCAAACAAATATTGTTATCAGAAAGATTGTAGCACTTTTTTGTCCTCTACATCTATTTCAACTCTTTTCTTGTGAAATTTCTCCTTAACCTGACACAATAGATTCTTGCCATGATACTATATGACACAACTGTTTGAATATTAACAGATTTTATATTGAATCTAGGTAGCTGTTGCTTTCTAGAACCGGGTAATACAGATAACACGGTGGCATCCTTAAAATGCATTGGGAGTTTGCAAAATAAATTTACTTAATGAAGTTGTCAAAATAATGCAATGCAAGTAGTCCAAGGGGCCATGCTCCTCCTGGGAATTCCAATGATGGGTTTTGGATATCACACCTTTCATATGTACATATATCTATATAATACCCATTAAATGTACATCTATAACCAGTATATCCCAAAATTCACACACCTTGAGACCTTTTCCACTTCATATCACCCTTTCCTCAATTCCCTCTTTCTTCTTCTCTTGCAGAGGTGGATTCCTCCCGGTTCGGACCGGTTCACCGAACCAGTAGTGACCCGCTGGTGATGTCACAATGACATCACCGATCCGGTTCGGTTGGTGCCGGTCCGTGGGCGCCGCCATCTTTTTTTTGGATTTTTTTTTGGTGGATGGTTTTTTGGAATTTTTTCCGGGTTTTTTTCTTCTGCGCATGCTCAGAAGCCAAGTTTCTGGCACTGTGCATGTGTTACCATCTTGTTTTTGGCTTTTTTGGGGTGGGATTTTTTTATTTTTTTGCACTGCGCATGCGCGCGCGCACGCACCCACGAGGCCCGGCCACGCGGTGCGGGAGGAAGCAAACCGGCAGCGAGGTAAGTTAGAACCCACCCCTGCTCTCTTGGTACCTTTTATTAAAGACAATGGGAAACTTTTCAAGCTAAGGAGAAAAAAATTCCTGTGGGAATAGTTGCAGGTGAAATAACCTTTTCTTGCTATGAAAATCACAGTGATTTGAGATAAAATAGAAATAGGAAAACAGATTCTAAAGAAGCTTTCTTAGGAGAAGCAGGGAGGGATGCACAACTGGAGAGGAAAAATGTTCAATCAGATAGAAAGGCCAGCTATGCTGGATTACGTTGGGGTCACCAGTTCTCCAACAATGCAATAAGTATTTCATGTATTGAGCAAATATGCTTATTATATCAAGGATTTTTCTCTTTCAGAAATTTGCAATGAAAGAAAGAGAGGACATTTCATATACACATACTGTAAGCTTAATTTCCGTGAAATTACCTAGCAAATAATTTTTAAAGTTGTTTAGCATCATTTTATAAAACATCTGTAAATGTAAGGAGTTTGGAAGGATTGAGAAAGAACTGGTTGCATGAACAACAGAGTTTGTCCCCTGCAATAAGAGCTGTGGTGGCGCAGTGGTTAGAATGCAGTACTGCAGGCTACTTCTGCTGACTGCTGGCTGCCAGCAGTTTGGCAGTTCGATTCTCACCGACTCAAGATTGACTCAGCCCTCCATCCTTCCAAGGTCGGGGAGATATGATAGCAGTCTTTCAATATTTGAGGGGCTACCACAGAGAGGAAGGGGTCAAGCTATTTTCCAAGGCACCTGAAGGCCATACAAGGAATAATGGATGAAAACTGACCAAGGAGAGATTCAACCTAGAAATAAGGATAAATTTTCTGACGGTGAGAACAATCAACCAATGGAACAGCTTGCCTTCAGAAGTTGTGGGAGCTTCATCACTGGAGGCTTTCAAGGGGAGATTGGACTGCCATTTGTCGGGGATGGTGTAGGGTCTCCTGCTTGGGTGGGGGGTTGGACTAGATGACCTACAAGGTCCCTTCCAACTCTGTTAATCTATCTATCTATCTGCAGTAGCACTTTGTATTAATCCAATTGAAAACAAACAAAAATGCTTACAGTGGCATATAGCATGGAAAATTTAAGAAGTAGTATATATAAACACGTAAAAGAACTTGAAAACCTTTTAAAGATTCTGCTGAATACAACAACACTCTTAGTTGTATCTATCCTGATGATTTTAATATTGGTCTTCCAGCACCAATGGACTGCAGGCTTCAAAAGAAAAGCATTCCTATAACCCACCCTTCTGTGATTCAGTCTCCAACAACAACCTGTCCCACAGAGATTATTATTATCAAATTTATTTTGATAAATAGAGATATATAGAGATAGAAAACTATGGCAAGTAATTTTAAAGCCATAGCACAGAGCACTCCAGGCACCTGAGACATGATATGATTTAGCTATAGTGTGAGCAGTGAAACTTCAGAATTCTTGTCCTGCATTGCATACACAGCCATAAAATCCAGAAAACCGGGTAAGCGATAAAACAGAGCTTTCAGTTCCGTAGATTTTGGCAAATTACTCCAACCTCACCTCCCTATCTTGTGATCCTTGACTAATTTTGAAACTTCAAAAAACAGTTGGAATAGATTTATTCCACTTGCTTGATCCAACCAAGTATCAGTAGTTTACACCTGATTAATTTGCTCATCTAGAATCAAGTCTTGGATATTATCTTATTATTCATTTTTCAGATATTAGCAAGCAAAGCCTTCAAGCTCAAGGACTAATTACCAAGTGGTCAATTAATAACAATAGTAAATTGCTAATTGACTTTTACTATTACTAATTCACCATCAGTCACTTACTAATTGACTACTAAGCTTGCCAACACAGATGACTAGTGTGTGGTACACTGTTGACATAGAGAACAGGACAGCTAATTGAGGTGGAATCAGTGATTCCAATAAATGGAGACAATCAAAGTGAAGCCAAGAGTCATAAGAGGGCAAAGCAAAGGTGTGTGATCTCTGACTGATGCAGAAAAGCAAAGCGCTCCTACAACCTGCATTTCTGTGATTACGTCTCCTGCAACAACCTGTCCCACAGGCATGGTAAACCAAGGCAAATACTAGTCCCCTATTTACAACAGTTCATTTAGTGACTGTTGAAAGTTACAACGGCACTGAAAAAGTGATTTATTATCATTTTTCACACTTACGACTGTTGCAGCATCCCCACGGTCATGTGAGCAAAATTCAGAAGCTTGGCAAATTACTCATATTTATGACGGTTGAAATGTCCCAGGGTCATGTGATCACCTTTTGCGACCTTCTGACAAGCAAAGTCAATGGGGAAGCCAGGTTCACTTAACAGCCGTGTTACTAAGTTAACAACTGCAATGATTCACTTAACAACTGTAGCAAGAAAGGTCGTAAAATGGGGCAAAATTCACTTAACAATTGCCTCACCTAGCAACAGAAATGTTGGGCTCAATTGTGGTCCTAAGTCAAGGACTAACCGTAACTGTAAAAAGTGCTGATTGATATCCAAGATTGATATTTACAGTTATATATATCCCTTCTTGATTTAGTTTACAGAACAATGAAAGAACATCTTAAATCTTTACCTATGTTGAGATCACTATTATCAGAAATTGGGGGAAGATCAGCACTTATTTTAAAAAAAATGCATGCTTAAATATAACCATAAAAGATAAAAAAATCAGTTGTGTTGAAAAGAAGTCAAAATCCATAGTGAAATAAGTCAACCATCCATATAAATCAAGTGAAATTTTAAAAAACTAATTTCCAAGCTTCCATTTTAAGTCTGACTCTTTGGCAGCCAGCCTCTCAGTTCACATTCCCACAACCAGCCAGTTCACATGGGTGAAATCTGGGTTTTTAAGCATAGAGACATCCACTCTCTCTCTCCCTCCCTGTCTTGAAAGGAAAAAGACCTATTTCTTTAAGCTACAGACAGAAGCTGCTGGATTGAGGCAGGAAAGGAGTGCCACTGCCTCAGCATTAACTGATTGGATTTTCCAGGGAAAAGGGGAAATTTAAATTTCTTTCCAAAAGCCTTGTTTATTTCTGTAGAAATAGGTAAATGTTTTTAGTCAGGAATCTGTGTTAGACTTTTGATTTATTTTGCTGTGCACATGTTAGAAGCCGACTTCTCTCAGGCTCCTATTTCTTTGAAAACCGTACTTAAGCTTGGGGTAAGGAGGTTCCATTGAGTTCAAGTTTTACTTTTTCTCTATGAAGTACTTGACAGCTAATATATTTTGAAAGCGTGTATTTCAATTGTACAATGCAATCGAGGGTTTTTAATTGTAGAATGTTTCTTGGTTTTTATGCTTTTACGATGTGTTTTTTATTGTATGCCAATCATATTTTATGAGATGGGCAGCTATATGATGATTAAATAAATAAAGCCAGATCCTGAATGAGGTTTCTAATTATAATGATCAGTCAGGAGGCATTTTTAAAAATCTTATTTTTAAATCATTTTTTAAAAAATCAATCTTCTTACAAGATTGATTTATTTCCCAATGGGGAAAGGAAAGGTTAAAACCACTAGTCACATGCTTTTATGTTATGCCAGGTGGTTTCATTACAGAACTTGACACTTTCTTTCCATTTTCCTTTTTTATTAGCCATAAGGGGAGTACAGATTATGGTAGTCCACTCTCTCCCATACATCAAAGTGAAGAGGCATCTCCAGGAACATTACTGATAGGAATAATTGTGAAGCAGCTGAAGCCAGGCAGGAAGTCAGGGCTGGGAAAAGTCTTCCAGGAGGGCTTCAGGAAGATAAGATTTCAGACTTCTAGAAGCCCTGTTCTTCTACCAACATATAAATATTTCTTATGAATGATATTTATAGTTTGATTGAGATTGATATTGGTCAATCTTATCTGAATTTGAATTCAAAGTTTTGAGCTGGAAAATAATCTGTTTTTAGTGCAAGTTTTTCAAGCTGGAACCTTAGTAAAATCCCTTCTCATCCCTATCGGGGCTATATATCTTCCTCAGTCTTGGATTCTCTACCAGAGGCCTTGGAGTTGAAGGTTCTATGTGGCATCTTAGTTATTCCTGGTACTGCATTTTTATGAACAGAGCGCTTTGATGTTGTTCCAGGCATCTGTTGGGGCGACTTTCTCAGTTTATGAGTAACAGCCCCAAGTGCTCCTATGACCACCACAAACACTTTGACCTTTACTTTCCAAATCTTCTCTTCTGCCCTGGTGCTTCTCCAGCTTCTCATACTCCTTCCTGATGTTGCTATCACTTGGCACTGCTACATCTATCACCATCATTGCCTTCTGGATATACTGTACAGTATATATCATGATTTTAGAGGCAGTGATGAGTCATTATGAAAACCAGTATCCCCTCCCCCTGGGGAGTGGCTTCCAAAATTAACTTAAAATTGCAATCAAAACGCTCAGAACATAGGAAACAATGAGCTCAGTGAGCATTCTCATATTTCCATTAGGGTTAAAAGCTTAGATTCAGTTCCAAAAGCATTGTCTGTAACTCATGAAAGCAGCTGCATTCATGGAGATACATACAAGTACTAGGTTCTTATTCCCACATTATTCCCAAGCTGCACTTTGCATTGGCTTTAAAACTGAGATGGTGGAGAATGGATCATTCAGAAAACAAAATGCAGAGAAAAAAACTAAGTCCAATGGGATCAAGATCTGGATTGGGAACACTAACATAACTATTGCATGCAACTAATTACATGCAACTAATTAAAAATGTGCTAAAATTCATAGGTAGCTTAACTTGAAGCCTGTTGAACATTGCAGCAGCCTTAAAATATGGGTTAACAAACCTCATTTAATACAATCACTAGGCTGGATTCATACTATACTGAGTATTGTATTTGTGTACTCACAATGTCTGTGTGCTCTGTGGGAGTACAGGGATGAAACTGATCTCCATACAAGTTATTTTATAGCGTCCCCAGTCAGAACAATCACACAAGGATGAAGGGCACACTTCTGTGCCTCTACTTCTCTGGCCCATTTCCAGCAGAAGCAGCAGCTGAAGGAACTTGGGAGGCCACGGCATCTTCTTGTTCCCTACTGATGCAGCAGCTTCATTCTCTTGTGTAATCTTTTGCACCAGAAAGAAGAGAGGGGCTAATTAAGGTCCTTTTTCTGAGAACAGCTGGAATCGCCGAAGAAATAACCTAGTTCTTTCCCACTTTCTCTAAAAGCAAAAATAGAAAAAAAGAAAATAAGCCATGTACAAAAATACAGTATGTTATACAACTAGCCGTCAAAGCCATCCTGTTGCTTATTAATTTCAATATGTCTGCATATCAATTGGACATTAAAACAAGATGAAAATAATAATAAATATGCCCAAACATTCCAGAGTAAGGTCTGGGCCACCCAAAATACCACAGTAAATTTCTACTACACTGGCTTCTGGGAAGCATATTCCTCTTTAATCATCTAAAGGCTTTCCAGAATGCTGAACAAGGCTTCTGTATGTTGTATTAAAAATACTCATATTGCCTAACTATGACTTGAACATTTTCTTTTTTAAGCAGTGTGTCTCTTTTGGCACATCTCCCACAAATCTGATCTGAAAGACTTGGTTTTTCAAGAATAAAAAGGGGACATCAGAATTACAGTGTTACATTGTCCATAGCTGTATTGACTTGAGATTATATTATGATAGCACCCATGGAAAATTTGTCATATTAAACAGCTAGAAACTACATAAAGAACACTTGGGATAGTGGATTAAATCCTTTGCTTTGGAGAAAGAAAGCTGATTGACAAATTATTTGCAATATATTGCAAATTAAACAATGCAATAATTTATTTCCAAATGTTTTACAAAACTGAAGTAAGCATTGTTTATTTTCAAATTCAAATCTTTCAGTATCTGATAATCTGAGAAATTTTGAACATTTGAAAATTGCATGGATTCTACCGTTTTGAGGAAACGTGATACTGTATGATATATGGATGAATAGTTAATGAAATGTAAAACAGAGTTCTAAGCTGGTTTGAATATGTGCAGATAAAATCTCTCACAACATTGTTAGCAACATTAGAATAGAACAAAAAAAACTATATTCAAAGATGTTGTTGTTTAGAATAAAGCATAAATTTCCAAAATATATAAATAATTATAAACGATTTAAAATCTGATTTGCAAGTTAAAGAAATAAATTATTGAGTGACCTTAACAGTAGCCTAAGTACTTTTGAAAACCAGAAATCTTTCTGGAAAGAAAGTCAGTCATCAATTTTCTATATGAAAGTTTCTATATAGAAATTGAATAAATGAATAAAAATAAATATAGGAATGTATACTAAGAGAGAAGAGATGTGGGATTTCCAATGAAATAAAACTAACAAATATAAATTATAGCTCAATCTATTGAAGATATAAATCTCAAGTAAACTTTCCAATTCACTTATAGTGGACATTTTCAAAAATAAAGAATATATTTTGTGATAAATAGAATATTGAGTTTTATCATTTTTGAACTAATACTAGATTATGAAACTTCAACATATGGAAATAATTTCTTATATTCTTGTATCTAGAATAACCTAAAAAAAAGGGAGGAGAAAACAGTTTTTAAAAATTGCCCAGCTTTTGTAATTTATTCATTACTTGTAAGGACGATCACATTTGTTGGCAATAAAGAGATAAAACCTGAACATTTTTAATTAGAAACACTATCTTAAATTTAAATAAAAAGTAAAAAATAAGGATATGATTGTAAACTTGAGATTGCTTGCAATCCTAAGCAATTTCATTTAACTCGTATTATATTGAACAGTTTAAACATAGGTTTGCTGCCAAAAGTTATTAATGCATGTATAATTTGCATTTCAATGTTAGCAATAATCAGGGAGGAAAACTCTTATATTTTTTCCAAACACAATTGAGAATTTCAACATTCCTCCCCAATGTATAATGGCATCTGTCCTATTTTGGCTAGAAATTCTGAAAATGGCATCTTATTGTATTATCTTATATATCATCAAAAATTAAGTTCAGCCGGACATATTACAGCAAGGAATACTCAAAGGTGCCTTTTTCTTTCTCTTTATTAAGACTTGCAAGCAGCATTCATGTTTGCATAACTGTCAGACGGTTATCAGGTGAAACTTCCTGCCCTCGGGGAGATGAAATTGAGTAGATTACCTGCCAGGCTGAATTTCCACCTGCTGCCATTTGGGCCCTCTGAAACCACCCTGCCCCAACTATAGCAGGATTTTTGAGGATTGTAGCAACTCTTCATATGGAAACTCTCCAACCCCACACTTGCCAGGAGCTCTACTTTAAGGGGCAGGAGCCTTCCCCCACTTCTCCATCCCTTTAGGTCTGTGATTCTCAGCCTTGGTAACTTTTAAAATATGTGGACTTCAACTCCCAGAATTCCCCAGTAAGTACAGAGGCTGGGGAATTCTGGGAGTTGAAGTCCACACAACTTAAAGTTGTCAAAGCTGAGAAACACCATCCTGAACACAGCAGTAGTACAGATATCAACTGCATCTGTTTATTGATCCTCACCGGGACTCGCAGCTCAGTGAAGTTGGTCTCTGTCAAGGAGGATGAAGTCCTTTCTCGTCCTCTTCTCCCGCCCAGCGCCTTCTGAAACACCCGGCCAGAAAGTGCGGAGAACCCTCCAAAGTCCCATCAGGGATGGACAGCAAGGCGCCGCAACTTGCCTGAGCGGCAGGTAGAGAAGGCAACTCCGCTCGGCACTCCGTAGCTACATCAGTGCCAGCAGCGTCTTCAAGGCTGGCGGCCGGTTGCCATCTAGTGGCGACTGGACAGATCGCACCGAGTTGAAAGCTTTACGCCAAGAAATAGGTGAAGTCGCGTGTTAATATTATCTGCTTATTATCGGTTCGCTTTAGTTCAAAATTAATTATTGCTCCAAACCACCTATTTATATTCCGCTTTAAAAATTCTTCTTAGTGCGGAAGGCGTCCAATAATACTAGAAAAAAAAAAGAGATAAGCCTGCGTTCACCCAAGACCTCTGCTAAATGTAGTTAGTGACTCACTGGAAGCATTTGCATGACGTGCTTACAGTGATTTATCCAACTGGTCCAGTTTCTGGGCTCTCCCAGCCCATTAACTGTACTCTAACTATATAGGCTGAATCTGCATGACTAGCTAGCTTAAAATGAAGTTCAGTTCAATCTCCAGAGCCATAAACTAGCCAACCATATGAACTTGTGCAGACCCAGTCCAGGTAGTCAATCTGTTTCTCAGGAGCCCAAAAAATTGTATGAAGTTCAATTAGTTAATGTAGTGAGTCCAAATAGTAGGCCACACACTGCCATTGCCATGCTCTTTGACTCATATGTGGCTGTGATCCTTGTAAGCTGCCTGACAATGCCCCAGTACCAGCCTCCCATAAACAGAATAGAATAGGAATAGAATAGAATAGAATAGAATAGAATAGAATAGAATAGAATAGAATAGAATAGAATAGAATAGAATAGAATAGAATAGAATAGAATTTTTTATTGGCCAAGTGTGATTGGACACACAAGGAATTTGTCTTGGTGCATATGCTCTAGTGTACATAAAAGAAAAGATATGTTCGTCAAGAATCATAAGATAAAACACTTAATGATAGTCCGGGTACAAATAAGCAATCAAATCAGCAAAGATGCTCTACCTATGGTCTCATCGTATTCTCCCCATCCATCCAAATTACAATTTAAATTACGGCAGTGATGCCTGAATATTCTTCTATACACTTAGCATACAGTAATCCACAAAACTTTTACACAAAACTATGTGGCTGTAATGTGGTTAAGGCCGTGGAGTTAGGACCAGGGCCAGGGGAGAGGTCCCTAGTCTGCCATGGATGCTCATTGGAGATTTAGGGTTTTGTTTTTTTTAATGAAGTACTGAACGCCAATGGATTTAAAAATTGTTTTAAATGTACACTATGTAAGAATACAATAGGCTATTGGGGAAAAAAATCATTAGCTGTTACTTGGGAGGAAATGTTAAATTGTAACCTTTTTCCAAATTGTAGGAAATAACTGTTTTTCTTTATTTTGCATTGGTCACAGTTTATCAGGAATACTGGGCTCTAGTCTGGGTTAGTCTAGTCTAATTAGAATAATTTAGAGAGATTAAACAGGTTCGGAAAAATCAACAAAGATGATTGAAAATTAAAAAAAAACAACTGAAGGAGATTGAAGCAGCTGTGCAGGCTCCGACCTAATGGATTCTAGTTACAAGGCAGCACATTTCCTCTGAATGTTAGGGGGGAAAAGGGGGGCTTTTGTTCCTTTTTTGCTCTCCAGTGAGTTTCACACACCATTCGGTTATGGCCATTTATTTCATCTGTCCTGGTCTCACAGCCAAATAGCGTTAGGGTTAGGGTTAGGGTTTGATAAATAGAAGTTTATGTACCTGTGCTGTAGTTACAACAACATCATTCCAATTATGTCCACTTCAACAATTATATAAGACATGATGTTCTGCTCTTCATTGGGTGTATTTAAGCAAAGGCCAATTGTCTGGGGTGCTTTAGGAATTTGGATTCCCAGACTAGTGGACTTCATTTCTTAAACTGTCTGCTTGTAAGATTCTAAGTTTCCTTCTTTGTCTTATTGAAAAGCCAGCAATTGTTGGAAAAGTATAATAACACTCTGACATCGTCTATCACCCATCCCACCCATTTCCCAGTTTTAAAACAAAAACAGCATCTCTTATTTGTCTTTTGGCCCTATTTATGATGTGGTTGTGTATTATTATTATTATTTATTACTATTATTTATTAAATTTGTATGCCGCCCAACTCCCAAGGGACTGTCTCTATTTCAATCTTCTCCTACCCAGTGTGTTCCAAATAGGCTGAGATAAAATCCCGGTCACCCCTTTTCAATTTTTGGGACAGCTCGTTGTAATCCAACATAATTGTAAGGAATCTGACTGGGGAAAAACCACGCAGAGCTGAAATTAAGCGCCTACGCCTTTAAGAAACAGGCGCAGCCTGACTCTCCCTATTACCGCTTGCTGTACTGGTTCTTCGGCAACGAGGAACGGCGCTTCTGACTGTTCCTTAGACGGCTCGTCGCGGAGCATTCTGGTAGCTGTAGTTTCCTGTCGACTCGAAACAATCGGTGCCTCGGGACATTCGAACTACGATTCCTAGGATGCTAGGCGCCCGAGGGGCACTGGCGCCTTGCGAGGCCGCTCTCTCTCGGTGGCAGGGCGGCTAGTTCAAGTTGCCATAGCGGCAGCTGGGCGGGTGTTGGACAGTTGGAGCCGGAGGCGCCTGGGAGTCATGCTTCTTTCCTGACAATTATTTTCATGTGAGAAGCCGCGGGTTAGTCCCGGGATCAGAGAAGTGTCCGGGGCCCAGTGTGGAAATAAGCGTGTGGATGTTATGACAGCGAGTGTGAATGAGAGAATCGGAGTGGGTGCATCCGTTCGTGGGTGGAGTGAGCCATTGCCTTTGATCGTGCGATCGCGATCGATCGTGATCTTATGCTGGCGGAACCCGAGTTTCGGGTGACTGAAATTCGGCCAGGAAAGCGTCTTTATAGTATCTGGACAAAAGAAACTTTGCAACACTTTAAACGGATAACAGTTATGCAGCCGGATTATGTGCATCAAAAGTAAAGGTGATTCATGTTTTGCCCAGCCTCTTCCTTCTATCATCCTTATCTGGTATGGCTCAAGAGGTGATCAATAATTTGACCATCATGACTCGTAATAAACCCTGTTGATTTCAGCAACCTTACACTGGGGAAGACAGATTCTGTGCAGTATCTGTAGAGTTAGGAGGAAGAGCTATTGGGCAAAATGGGGTGCGCAGACTGAGGTGCATTTAGAGTACTGTGATTAAGGCAACATAATATAGGAAGGATTTCAAGCGAAATGAAAATGAAAAGTGTCTTCAGATTCTGTTTGTGCATATAAACTTCATACAGTATGTATTTTTGGAATAACTATGTGGCTTGTAAACTAAAACCTTTTTTTTTAACTGCCTGATTTGGAAGAACTTGCTCTTATTCATTTTATTTAAGACTACTCATATGATGCGATTCTGTATTAGCTATTTGTGACAGTTCCTAAGTGTCTCTGCTTTCAGTTGTATATATTCCATCCATGTGGTTATGTGAGGCTGCAAACGGATATACGTTAAAGAGGTGATACTGTTGAGACCTATGAGTCATAATTAATTTTGAAAAGAGGCAATTTTTTTGCATTTTTAACAGTATTTATTTTATTTTTATTTATTTATTTTTGTCAAGCATATATAAGATTACAGTAAAAGTATAAACATGTATACATGAGACGGTTTTGAGTACATGGGAACATTAGGACAGGGACGGTTAGGCACGTTGGTGCGCTTATGCACGCCCCTTACAGACCTCTTAGGAATGGGGTGAGGTCAACAGTAGACAGTCTAAGGTTAAAGTTTTGGGGATTTGGGGAAGAAATCACAGAGTCAGGTAGTGTATTCCAGGCATTGACCACTCTGTTGCTGAAGTCGTATTTTC
>QLTV01003402.1:414450-460179 GCA_003457575.1 Thermophis baileyi
TCTTAATGCTTTTTTGGCAATGTTGTTACAGTGGGCTCTGGCACTTTGATCATTAGAGATGAGTACTCCAAGGTCCTTAACAGAGTGAGGGTTGTCTACATCCAGCTTGTATTTTGTGTTCTGATTTTTTTTTGCCAATGTGTAAGACAGAGCATTTGTTGGTTGAGATTTAAAGTTGCCACTTGTTTGACCATTCTGACACATAGTCAAGGTCTTTTTGAAGGGTAGCAGCATTATCGGTAGTGTTGAATAGTTTTACATCATATGCTGGATGAGGGGCTTAATCCTGCTTTCTGGAAAAATTGTACTCTAGCAGTGCCTTAAACTATATGTTCAGGTTCGTCTTAAGGCATATAATCACTGAATTAAATAGATTTTAAACCCCTCCCTCCCTCGGCAGATGAGATAGTTTGATACCTTTATAGTACTTTGTGCTGTACTGGGATGGAAATGGGAAGTATGCCTATAGGCTGATTATATTCTACATTTAATAGGTAAAAATGGGTTTGATTCATTTGCTCCTGAATCACAATATAGTGTGGTCCTGGTTACTATAACAAAGCTTTTCCCTTGCTCCCTTTCAACCTACTTTTTCAACAGTTGTATTCTGTTTAATTTTATGCTGACTGAACTGAAAGTGGCTCAGCACATATAAATGTTCCCCTAAGTTGTTAGTTTGACTCAACTTCCTTTTTCCTGTTGATAGAAGTTTGGAGAAGTTGTACTTAAAGTTTCCTAAGTGTCTTTTTGCTAATAGTCTGCTAGGGTGTGGCTTTTTTCCCTACTATCCTGTCTATATTTTATTTGCAGTTGTGACATTCTGTGCTTAGGGGAGTAAATTGTGTTCTGGAGGATTGTGAAGTTTACTGACAGCTTCTTTACCTTGAAGATTTGCAATGGTGCATGTATTTTTTTAGACTAGCCTTTTCATTAATTTGTTTTACTACTTTATCCAAGGTAGGGATTACTGCTCTCAATTCAAATGAATCAATTTTGAGGATGTCCCTGTTTCAAGTGAGAAGTCCTGTATGAACTAGGTGCATGCCCTAGAATATTGGCCTTGATTTGGGATCCCCTGTCAGGCCATGGGTCTGCTCTAAGGTAGATCATAATTGTATCGCTACAATATTATGGTAGAAATACATGATAACAAAAGTCACTGGTTACATTATTAAAGTTTGGCTTACAGATAAATTTTGTCTGAATAGGTCAAAGGTTTCTACTTAGTTTAGTGCAATCTGCAAAGTAGAGGTACCATAGTATATATACATCAGGGGTGTCAAATTTGCATCATTACAGCGGTGTCACGTGACGTATTGGGACTTTTTCCCCCCTTCGCTAAAACGGGCGTGGGAAACTAGAAAAGGAAAGGAAGAAAACTGTTGTCAAAGTTTCTATTATTCTTTTGCTCTATGGATAAGTGAAATCTACATTTTTAAGAAATACTGTAAAGTGTTTAAAAATTGATGTTTGTTAGGACTCTGTCCAAACGGTTGGGTTGGTTAATATAAACAAGCAAACAAAGGTGCATACAAAGGTACATTTTTAAAATGACTACTCCTGACTTTATGTGTAGCTTCTGTTATTATACTTCAGTTTTTGCAGTTCATGGCGTATGTGGAAAAGATCATGTGTTTCAAAAATTGTATCAGTGAGCTTCTGAGAACTGATTGGGTATAAGAGAGCAGTTTTTAAGTATTGGAAAGGCTGTCACACAAAAAAAAGGCCAAGAATTGTTCTCTGTCATCTCAGAGATAGGACATTGGATAATAGATTTAAGAAAGAGGAAGGCAAATTTCTGATTGCATGTTACACAACCTTTTACTAACAGAAAGACTGTTCTGGCTTTAAACTGATTGGTGAGAGAGCTGCTAAACTCTCCTTTACTGGATATTTAAGTAGAGACTGGCAACCATCTTTCAGAGACGCTTTAATTTGGATTTTTACATGGAGAAGGAGTTGAGTGAGTGGCCAAAATGATCCCTTCAATCTCTGTGAATCTATAAACTAATGTAAACTGTAGAATAATGTTGTGGCAAATAGCAGAATCAGTCCAATTCTGTTTCAGAAAAAAAGATACTGTAAACACTCTTAACTGGGTTGCCTTATTTCTGGATGAATGGGATCAATTCAGCCAACTTTTCTTTTTCTTTTAATACTGATCCTGGCAGTGAAGTAATGAGACTTTCTTTTGCTGTTTAGTAATGTGGGTTCTGAATGAAGTTTTTGTTTTTGGAGTTGTTGTACTAAAAATAGTAGCTTTTAGAGATCTCCCTTCATGGCTAGGGTTTGCTATAGTGATTATCAGGTGCTTAGGACAAATTGCTATTTGCTATACCATAATAATGTGTGAATATAAACTTTTAATGTAGGTGCATAATGATATTACATGTCTGGATAATTGCACATTGTTTACTTATGTAAGATTCTTCAAAACTGCTATAAAAGGAAGTATAGTGATATCTTTGAAAACTTGAGAGTCATAATGATAAGAGTCTGGACACAATTGGTTACTATGATATTTCTTTCAAACATTCCTACCCCAACACACAGAGACAAGGAGGCCAAGCAACAAGACTACAGGTAGTTCTCGACTTACAACCACGATTGAGCCCAACATTTATGTTGCTAAGCGAGACAGTTAAGTGAATTTTGCCCCATTTTACATTTCTTGCCACAGTTGTTAAGTGAATCATTGTAGTTGTTAGTAACACATTGTGAAGTGAATCTGACTTCCCATTGACTTTGCTTGTCAGAAGGTCACAAAGGTGATCAGATCATCCCAGGATACTGCAGCCATCATAAATATGAATCAGTTGCTAAGCATACAAATTTTGATTAAGTGACCATGGGGATGCTGCAATAGTTGGAAGGCTGAAAAATGGTCCTAAGTCACTTTTTCTCAGTAACATTGTAACTTCGAACAGTCACTAAATGAAATGCTGTAAGTCAAGGACTACTTGTAATAGTGAAGTTGAAAAGGAAGCTAAGGATCATTTAGGTCAGTGTTTTTCAAATTTGGCAGCTTTAAGGTGCTGACTGGGGAATTAGCAATAGCAATAGCATTTAGACTTATATACCGCTTCATAGTGCTTTTACAGCCCTCTCTAAGCGGTTTACAGAGTTAGCATATTGCACCCAACAATCTGGGTCCTCATTTTACCCACCTCAGAAGGATGGAAGGCTGAGTCAACCTGGAGCCGGTGAGATTTGAACCGCCGAACTGCAGCTAGCAGTCAGCTGAAGTAGCCTGCAGTACTGCACTCTAACCACTGCGCCACCTCGGCTCCTGGGAGTTACATCCACACATCTTAGTTGCCAAGTTTTTTTTTTAAAACACCCATTGATGTAGTTCAGCCCTTTCCATTCTGTAGGAAAAGCAATTAAACCATCTTTGAGAGGTGGCTGCCCAGCCTCTTCTTCAAAATCTCCAGAGATCTAGAACTCACAATCTTTGCAGGTAGAATCGAATGATTTCTTTATTTTTATTTTTTTAACTATATATAAATCTCTTGTACTTCCTATTCAATTATTCTGTGTAATGTCTTTGCACTACTTACAGGTACTCCTCAAGTTACAATGACAATGTGGGCATAAAGCACAGCCACATTGCTTGGTGACAGCAATACCTGCAGTTCTGGTTGTCGTCATTAGCTGAATCCCAGGGTCATTAGACAAGGCAACTTCCTGCTGGCTTCCCACACCAAAGTCAGTGGAGAAGCTGACAGGATGTCGCATGTTCCAGGCTTACAGGCTTACAGGCATGAACTGGGGAAGGTGAATGAGGTGGATATGGGTGCAAGGAAGTATGTGAGAGTCACTCCACAGGTTGGGATGGGTGAATGAGGGTGTACAAAAGGTGTTGATTGGGTTGGGGAGAGTGTGCAACAGTGTGCAATAGGTGCTGCATGGGAGTGTGCAGAGTATACAAGAGGTGCTGCCTTGGTTGAGAAAGGTCATGGAGGTGTATGGGGTACCCAAGAGGTGCTGTGCAGGGAGGGGTTCAAGGCTGTGCAAGTGATTGCTGTGGTGTGGCTGCAAAGGGTTTGGGAAGGGTACACATGTGGGGGAGAATTACCTCAGCAACTTGTGATCTTCCCTGCTAGCTTTTTCTTTGCATATTGGAGAAGCGGCATGGAAGTTGCAAATGGTGATCATGTGACCTCAAGAAGCTTGGCAACCTATAGTATAGGTTCTCCTATAGTATCTTCTATAATCTTGCTACAGTATAGAGCTTTGAAGATGATTGTTCTACAATCCTGTGAACACCATGAAGAACAATGGTCAAAATACTCATTCAGCTTGTTGAGCGGCATGGTGGTCTAGTAGCAAAGACACTCGCCTCCCACTTCAAAGGTTGATAGTTCAATCCTAGGTACTGTAGCAACAGATGTTTCTTTCTTAGGTCACAAAGAAAAAAAATACCTGCTTTGAACTCAATATTAGTGTCAGGAAGGGCATCTGGTCAGTAAATGCTCAGCTCCCTCCAGTCTCCCTGACTTTATTTTGAATTAAGGGCCTATAGGGTCATAAAAAGAAGAACAATCCAGTTTGTTAAAAATCCTTGCTCTTTCAAAAACAAGACAAAACAAATATGACTTCTCATTCTGGGTTATGTACAAGATTTATAGTGTTGAACCTTGTGATTGATCACCATCTTTTCAACATTGAGGCATGCCTCAAATTAACCTTGTTCATTGTAGTGTGTTATCTGTGCTTTTTAGTACTTTACAAATTTTGGGTAGGTTTTGTCATCATTATTAATGCAAGCAGAGATTAATGAGATTGTGATATATTAAGGAAATGGCAACGTCTAGGCTATGCATAAACAATAGATCTGTACATACTGTATGCTGAATCTACCTGTCCTTCAAGATCTTTTTCAAATGTTCTCAAAGTGAGGAGGATGGTAATTGTGTGTGTGTGTGTGTGTGTGTGTGTGTGTGTGTGTGTATTATGTGTTTGAGAACCAAGCAAGGTCAACATGCTTTCTGAGTTTGTTTCTTGGTGATATGATACTGCAATTGATAAAATGTAATAAAATTTACTAATGTGAGTCTTTTTCACCCTTAAGGTTCCAATGGCAGATTCATCCAGCGACTCTGATAACATTCGTCATAGAATTGGAAGAAGGGGTCCTATAAGAGCAACCAGAATCCGAAATCATGGAACTGAAGATGTTGCAGAGAAGATTCACACTTTAGCAAATACTTTGCAGGTTGCTATGAATGGTCTACTTTAAAGAACAATTTTGTAGAATGACAAGGAAGGGTTCTAATTCTATATGGTCAGATAACTGTCTTGATTTGTAACATTGAGCCTAGGAGAAGTTTGTTTGTTTAGTCTGATTCTTAGTAGTTTACTTAGTAGTAGTTGAACACTGCTTCCCAGACCTTAGCTTCTATCTCAGAGGTCTTCAAACTTGGCAACTTTAAGACTTGTGGACTTCAACTCCCAGAATTCTCCAGCCAGCTATGCTGGCTGGAGAATTCTGGGAGTTGAAGTCCACAAGTCTTAAAGTTGCCAAGTTTGGGGACCTCTGCCCTATCTGTCCATAAAGCAGTGGCTATGAATCCAGGAAGATCATCAAATCTTGGACCTGCTTTTTCAAAAGCAGTGGCATCCGATTAAAAGACTAGTCTGGAACACCTTGATGAGTATTAAGACACTATTTTGTTTGGATTTAATCTAGCCACTGTTTCAATGTTCTTCTCAAAAAGGCTAAGTTAGAAACAAAACGCTAGTTATCAAGGACGGCTGAGTTTATGGAGGGTCTCTTAAGGAAGGGGTGCACTAAAAATGGCAATCCCATGACTGTGGGACACTGTGATGGTTGAAATGCCTGCTGGTTGCAAAATGCCCATCTCTCAATCATGTGACCATGGGGATGCTGCGATGGTCATAAGTGTGAGGACCAATCGTAAAATGACCTTTTCAGTGCCATCACAACTTTGAACAGTCATTAAACAGGGCAGCTGCTAAGTGAGAATTATTGATTGATTTAAACTATAAATATTTACATAGCCTTTTTTTTATAAAAATGGCCAAGATGATTTATAATATACTAAAACCCACATTTTTTTTTTAAAAGACATTGATTATATGCTTTATATCTCTCCATATTTAGATATAGTTCAGTATCTGTTTTTAATGAAAGAAAGACAGAAAATAGGTCATAATGGGGAACAATGTGTTGAGAAGTCATCAGTTTTTGTGCTTGGATTTAACATAGTCATAGTGCATGTACTTTACATGCAAAAGATTCCAGGTTCAGTCATTGGTAAACCTGAGAATGTTTGAGACAGGTTTATGTCTATGGAGATTCTTAGTCATCCAGGTCATGGTTGTCCCAAAGGTGCTTTTTCAAGAGGCAACTGGACTTTCTGGGTTTTCTCTGAAGACGTTTAGCTTCTCATTCAAGAATGAGAAGCGAAACGTCTTCAAAGAAAAACCAGAAAGTCCAGTTGCTTCTCGAAAAAACATTTTTGAGACAGGTTTTTGTCTTAATAGTTTCTATTAGATAGTTTCTTCTAGATAGTTTCTACTGATACACAGGTCAGTGGTTTAACTCCATACAAGTTCACTTCCTGTAGTCTTTTTGGTTCACTTTTAATATTCCTAAATTACCTACAATCAAGGAAACAGTAAGATACACAGGTTTCTGAACACTGCCACATTATTCAACATGGTTATAATCTGCTTTAGAGAGACTATGAGGTTACCGTATTTTTCGGAGTATAAGACGCACTTCCCCCCCCCTAAAAGTGGGTGGAAATGTTGGTGCGTCTTATACACCGAATACAGCCATTTTTGGCCTCCCGAAGCCCTGCCCCATGCGAAAACGGGTGCACAGAGGGTTTGGGAGGTCTGCAGAGTGCTCCTGGGGGCTGGGGGAGGGCAAAAACACCCCTGTCTTTGCAAAAAATGGGCAAAAAATGGCCAGTTTTTCACAAAAATGGTGCGCAGAGAGTTTGGGAGGTCTGCAGAGTGCTCCTGGGGGCTGGGGGAGGGCGAAAACGCCCCCGTTTTTGCAAAAAATGGGTGAAAAATGGCCCGTTTTTCACAAAAACGGGGTGCACAGAGGGTTTGGGAGGTCTGCAGAGTGCCCCTGGGGGCTGGGGGAGGGCAAAAACTTTTTTTTTTTCTTACCTCTTCAAAATCTTGGTGCGTCTTATACACCGGTGCGTCTTATAGTCCGAAAAATACAGTAATTGATGAGAGCAGCATTTCTCAAAAGTGACAACTTTATGTATGGACTTCAACTCTCAGAATTTCCTAGTCACTGCTGACTGAGGAATTCTGGGAACTGCTCCACACATCATAAAGTTGCCAAGGTCGAGAAACATTGGGTTAGAGCAAGTACAAATTTAATACACTTTTGACAACTATATTGATGTGGATCTCCTAGAATCCTAGGAGGAGGCATCATACAGTATTAATAATTGTAAGAAAGTTGAATAAATAAATAAGTACAACATAAATATCAATGGGCACTAAACTGGTTGTGACTTTAAGGTTACACATTTGGTAAGAAAACTACTTGTTTTGAATATTGACCTACCTCACTTAACCCTCATTTCACATTCAGTATTTATAGCTTGGATTGTAGTTTAATTATGTTTTCTTCTCATATTTAAAGGATGCAAATTGGAATTTAAGACATGTGGATCAGATGTTGGGCCAATATCGAGAGTATAACAACGAGCAGGCAGAAACAATTGCAAATGTAAGCAGCTACTGATTGAATTTAGTAATTAGAATCTGTAAAAGTATAAAATTCCTGTTTCTGTTCTATTCTTTAGTGCATTTTGAAGGAAAATTGTCTTCTACCTAACAAGTTGCCATTTTCGTATAGCTTAAAGAAACTTTGGAAGAGTCCCTGGGCCAATTGAAGAACCAACGCTTGTTGAGAAATTCTGGAGTAAGAAGTGCATCTCTTTCAAGCTTGTATGCGAGTGACCTGGATGGTGGAACTCCAGGTATATTTAATGAACCTCATGCTGTAATCATATACTCATTTACTTTCAATAGCCGTCCTATTGAACTATTGAATATACATTTACAGTTTTGTGAATATAGCAAACTCTTTATTGATTAATTTTGCTTTGTAGTAGCTATGTGTGAATAATGTATACCTGTAAGTATGGTATAAAATATAATGTTTGAGCAGATTAATACTAGTATCTTGGCAGATTGATAGAGGAATAGATAGTCCTTCATATATAAATTATATTTTAGGAGAAATTTGTGCTGATTTTCCTATCTTTCTTTCTGTGAAGAAGTTCATCATGTCAAGCCTACCTCTCCTCTCAGAGATTACAGTGCAACACTAGGTACCAGGCAGCGACGGTCTAGATCTGCTGTTCGATTTGTTGATCAGCGAGGTAAATTGGACCAGGTGAGTAGGTATTCTTAAAAGCACATAGGCTCATGTTTTTTTCCGTAACCACTTCTTCCAAATCCTTTTTACTTTATTACCAATTATAGTGAAATCTATAATTCAGCTATTAATTTGTTGATGTAGACTTTGAGAATTATTATATATCTGTGAAGTTCTTGGTTGTTGGCTTGGAGATGCTTCATTACCCAACTAGTTAACATCATTGGTGTGAGTGAGCATGGGGATTGATATATAGTAGCTTGCCCCACCAGTTTTGGTGTGGGTGTGGTTTCTTCTTTGGTGGTTCTTTCTTTGATTGGAGCGTCTTCTGCATTATGTTTATTTGATGTTAATTCTTGCTTATCTGAGTGTGATTGCTGAAGGGGATGTGCTCTAGTTGTTATGCTTCATTCTTAGTTTTTTATTATCTCATTTCAATGGTGTATAAAAGTATTTATCTGAATGTGTCTGTTGATGGCTGATTTGTCTGAGTGCCAGGCTTCCAGGAATTTCCTAGCTTTTTGGATTTGGCTTGATCTAAGATGCTAATATTAACTCAGCTGAAACTGTGGTTGAGTCTATCCATTTGCTGTGAAATGAAGGAATTTATCTTCTCATCTGATTGCTAGTTGGTGTTTGTAATTGCACTCTGTTAATCTTTTGTCTGTCTCTCCTATATGATAACTGTTAGAGTGTTTGAATTGTATATTGTAAATTCTGTTTGCTCCTGGGCTTATGGGACTTCGTATATCTTTTCAGGACAATTGCTCCATGTTACTAATCACAATTATATGAAAAAAAGAAAGCAAACTTAAACTGCACTAAAGCATCAAAATTTTAAAATTTGTATCTTTCTCTTTTTGCATTTCAAAATAAAACAGCCTATGCCAATTAGTACTTTTAAGCTTATGTGGAATTTTCTAGTGTGGTGCTATTATTACTATGTTCTAAAAATGTATCATCTTCTTTTGAGGAGAGAACACAAATTCTTCTCAAAGATGAACCATTAAAATGGTTTTTCTATTTTGTGTAATGCTACACATACCCAATAACACATTCGTATCTAGTATATTTTTAATTTTAGTGGTATGTCCTAAGGTTATTAAAAATAATTGCTTAAATGTAGTTTTTCAGTATACAAGTGGTGAAATATTTAGATAATAGCTAAGCAAACCACATTTAATAGTAATTTTTTTAAGCTTTTAAATGCGATACTACATTTTATCAGTGTAATCCAATACATTTATTACGTATTATATAGGAATAATTGTGTATAAAACTGCTGTAATCTAAGGATTACTTGCACTACTATTTTGAGTAATGTTTACTGCTGTTACTATTTGCAATTTCTTTTGTTAGAGAGTAAAAATAGATTTTGGCTAATGGCTTTAGATAAAATGGGCTCTGGAATAGCTAGTGTACTTTAAAATGTTTAAAACAGTCACTGTCCAATGCTAATATGGAAAGATTCTTTTGAGATTTATCAATCTAAGAATAGCATAACAAGACAGTTGAAGAGAGGTGAAAGAAATTTAGAACAGTAAGCATCAACAATATAATAAAACATAGTTTAAGAAGAGTGTTTAAGACACTCTTGGGTGAATAATATTTACTGGCTTAAATCTTAGCTAGCAAATATTCAAAAAGTACTTCCAGTAGTTGGAAAAAGAATAACATGTTGAAAAAAGTAATGCATTTTTTAGAGTAAAGGAAAAACTTGAGTGTAAAAAAATCTGTAGGATATTAAGTAATTCTGAAAGAAAACTAAATACTAAAATATTTCAATAAATTTTACATAGGATTGACCCAGGTCCTTTGGTCTAATTTGAATAGATTTTAATATAAAAAAGATGCAAAAATCTAATAATTATGTCCTTCTTTCTAATTATTGTTGTTATCGCTGTTTTGTAGCTTTCAGTATTTTGAAATGCGTACTGAAAAATATACTGAATATACTAAACGATAGAAAAATATGTTTAAAACAGCTACTTATGTTCTGTATGTGTTCATACTGCAGCTGCATTCTTTACACCAGTCATTTAGAGATGTCAGCAGTGAACAAATTCGCTTAGGAGAAGACCTCACCAGAGAGCTTTCAAGAAGAAATCGGTATGACATGAAAGAATGACTTTGGTTGGTGGAGAAACTTGAGTGTTTAACATTAGGAACAAATATTTGATGTTTGATGGTTTTGTTCAGTCATTTCACTGTATTGCATTATGTGTTATTTTTATTGCATCTGCCTAATAACAGAAGTTCTCTGGCACATTACAAAAGTTATAAAAATATTTAAAAATCCAATAAAAGCAATAAAATAACATATATCAAAGCCAATTTCTCGATGTAATGTGGGCACTTCTTATTAAAATAAAGCATACAAAAATGCCCTGTTGAAGAGAAATAACTTAGCAAGATACGGAAATAATACTAAGTGGCTGCAAAGATAGCAATAGCAATAACACTTAGACTTATATACCGCTTCATAGTGCTTTTACAGCCCTCTCTAAGCGGTTTACAGAGTTAGCATATTGCCCCCAACAATCTGGGTCCTCATTTTACCCACCTCAGAAGGATGGAAGGCTGAGTCAACCTGGAGCCAGTGAGATTTGAACCGCCGAACTGCAGCTAGCAGTCAGCTGAAGTAGCCTGCAGTGCTGCACTCTAACCACTGCGCCACCTCGGCAAGATACCTTCCTTGGGAAGGCATTTTTTAAAATTGCAATAATACAGCTGGAAAACCCTGTCCCTCATAGAACCCTACCCTTTATAAAACTCCTCCATAACTTCACTTGGCAGCTTGGCGAAGAGCAGTGGATAGAATGCCTGGATAGATACATATGGGAGATGTTGTTTGCTTTACTCTGATCCCAAATTATTTAGAGCTTTAATAATCATCAGCTATCTTGAAGACAGTCTGTAAACAAATTGTAGAAATCAATCACCAAAAAGACTAGTCTTGTTTCGCGGGAAGCTATTCAGTACTGGTGCCATAACTAAAAATATCATTTTCTGGCCTTAGTTCCCTTAGCTCATGAAAATGGGACACTACTACCGTGTTTCCCCGAAAATAAGACCCTGTCTTATATTTTTTTGAACCCCGAAATAAGTGCTTGGCCTTATTTTTGGGGAAGTCTTATTATTTTGGGGCACGTGGAGCAAGACGGGACTCCTCTTGCCGTCTTACCTGATTTCCAGCTCTGTCTCCCTAACCCTAACCAGAGGAAATGGCGGGGACCGGCTGTGCATGCGTTTAAATATTTTCGGGGAGGGCTTATTTTCGGGGAGGGCTTATTTTTGGGAGAGGGCTTATTTTTGGGGAAGGGTTTATTTTCAGAGGAGGGCTTATTTTCGGGGGATGTCTTATTTTCGGGGAAACACGGTAGCAGTTTCTCCCAGGTGGACTTTGGTTGGAAAAGGCAATCTTGTGGGTATACAGGCACCAAGCCATAAAGAACTTATAAGTTAAAACCAGGACTTTGAATTGTACCCAAACCTATTAGCAACTAGTACAGGGCCCACAATACAAGTGTAATATACTAACAGTGATTAGCACCTGCCAATAAGTGGGCCATTTCATTCTGAAACATTGGCAGTTTCTGGTAGTTAGAACAGAATTAAGCCATCTAACTACTTCTTCATCTAGTTTATACTATAAACTTCAATTATTTGATGTATTCCCGTTTATTGGGGTTCATTCTCATTAGAGGAGAGATAACACAAAACAAAACAAAACAAATCCTGTTCTGAAACAATAACATATTTTGAAAATAAGAAACTATTGCAATTTTGTAATAAAGATAGAAATTAATTTGCTTAATGTAGTACATGGTATACTTTCAAGAAGTATGTGTTTTTCTTTGTTTTATTCTAAGAAGTGATGCTGAAATGAAAAAAAAATTAGAAGATATATCCGGCAGACTTGATGAATCGCAAAGACAGGAAACGGTAAGGGTATTGAAAAATCAACAATCAATATTTCATAAATAGATTTTGGATTTGGATGTGTGTTTGTGTGTTTGTGTGTGTGTGTGTGTGTGTGTGTGTGTGTGTCTGTCTGTCTGTCTGTCTGTCTGTCTGTCTATCTATCTATCTATTTATCTATCTATCTATCTATCTATCTATCTATCTATCTATCTATCTAAATATGGAGTGCTAGAAAAAAATTCGGAGCCTGTGTCTGAGCCGAAACCTCTTAGACTTTAGGAAGAATTTAATATAAAAAAATATCACTGTAAATCTCCTTTTCTACTTGTTATTTTGAATTTTTTGAATTTATCTGAATTAAATTTGGCAGCTATTTTTATACATTTTATTAGTATTTAACTCCTTTTATTTCATGATAAATAAATATCTGGAGAATTCAAGCCCCATATAAATGCAGATATTTAAATCTTTAGATGTCTTCTATTTTCAGAAGGTTTATATTACAGGTGTCCGTCAGATTCACATATGAAATTAAATTCCAAAGCAGAGGAGAATATTACAGAATAGAAACCTACCCTGTTTTGAATCTGGGTTCCATCTGGCAATGATGGCACTGTAACCAGGATTCTTTACCTTTATAAGTCAGTATGACAGGGGAAGAGAGGGGAGTAAGAGATTCAGGCCTGTGGATCAAAATGTCAGTGACACTGGGAACAAATGGCTTTTACTTCAGTACTTCAGTTACTTTGTTGTGGAAGTTGGTAGAGAGATATTTTTAAAAATATAATTAGATTTATTTTTCTTTGCAGTTATCTTTGTCTAGTTTCTCATCTGGAGTTGTTGTATAGTAATGAACTAGATTAAACATTATTTATTATTATCAACCAGTGGAACAGCTTGCCTTTGGAGGTTGTGAGAGCTCCAACACTTGAGACTTTCAAGAGGAGATTGGACTGCCATTTGTCTGAAATGGTGTAGGGACTCCTGCTTGAGCGGGGGGTTGGACTAGATGACCTACAAGGTCCCTTCCAACTCTATTAATCTGTAATCTGTAATATACTGTTAATAATCATTTCTATATACATCTTGTATACCAGAGGTGGGTTCTTACCGGTTTTAACTGGTTCTTTAGAACTGTTAGTAAACCGGCGATGACATCATGGAACCGGTTCTTTCGGTGTCTCCGTGGGCGCCATCTTGGATTTTGCTTCTGCACATGCGCAGAAGCTATTTTTTGATTGCTGGGGGGCCCCCTGCGTGCGCACAGCGCGACCCTGAGCGAACCGGCAGCAAAAGGATCCAGAACCCACCCCTGTTGTATACCTCTGTATCAAGTCCAAGGATCAGTTCTACTGGAAAGAGGCTTCATTTCAAATGACCATACCTTTCCTTTCACAATACTTTCTCATTCTGGTTTTTGAATCTTCCCACAAAGTGTTCTCATTATACCAGCTATTACCATTTATGCTAGCCTGTAGTCATGTCAAAATAATACAGACATTTAAAAATAACTAGACCTGTAATTTGTTGGGTCATCCTTTCATGTTTCCTTACTAGATTCCTCAATGCTTTCAACAGTGACTGAACTTCTAATGTAGTGCCTTCAGAAGAAAAGCTGGAACGTATTCAGATGTATCTGCCTTGAAAATAACCCATGTTGAACTGTACAGCACAGTCAAACATCAGCACAGGAAATATGTTATGGCATTTTGTGTTATGTCATAACATATTTTATGATAATTTTTATGTCATAAACAGTTTGCAAAATTTGCCAAATTTCAGTTCCATAGGAATCATGGGGCCCAGATTTCTGTAAGTCCATTTGAAGTACCTTGGTTCAAAAATTATTGCCCTATGAAGCACACTTTTGCCCAGTTAAAGGTCACAGAAACAGGAGTTTTAGTAATAAATAGATTTTTTTTAAAGCTTGACATTTGTTGCATTATGTGAAGTTCGGCACAAGTTGTCCCTTCATAACAATTAAATTTTCATCCATTTCTGGTCAAACATAGCCATTTATGTTTTTTTCCTACTGTACTTACGGAGCTATATCAGTTTCTTTTTCTGAGTGGGGGATTTAGTCAAATGAGACTAAATCTTCCCAAGTAGATCAAGTAGATCAAGATATTGTAGTTGTAGCCCTTGGAGTAAAGCAAACACATTCTGTTAGTGGACATTACTTGTGGCAAGGGAAGACTGACTCTTACTGCTAGTTTTACTATGGCTGGAATCCTATGGACCCATTATCAGTCATCAGTAATTGTTTTTTGTTCTTATAGCAATAGCAATAGCACTTAGACTTATATACCGTTTTACAGTGCTTTACAGCCCTCTCTAAGCGGTTCACAGAGTCAGCATATTGCCCCCAACAATCTGGGTCCTCATTTTACCCACCTCGGAAGGATGGAAGGCTGAGTCAACCTTGAGCCAGTGAGATTTGAACCGCCGAACTGCAGCTAGCAGTCAGCTGAAGTAGCCTGCAGTGCTGCACTCTAACCACTGCGCCACCTTATAGCAGTTGAAGAGCATTGTGAGCATACAAGAACCATCTTCATTTTTTCCGTTGTTCGTAATTTCAAAGAAGGAAAGGGACTAGTTTCTTTTTTTATCCATGCAAGACTAATTATGCAAGTGTCATTCAGCTAAAGCATACAAACTGATCCCTCTCCCTTCTTGCTGATTTCAGAAGAAAGTGGAATACAGTACATTGATATATGGCCAGATTGCTTTACTATTCAGTTACTATTACTATCGACTCTTTTCCTGCAGTGTTAACATTTCTATTCGGGATCTTTATCTATTCTTAAGTGTGCAGTTATTATTAAATTCCCCATAGGGTTAATCAAGAGCTTCAGTTAGAATGTGGCTGTCAGTCTTTGACAATCTTCATGGACCTTATGGTTCTCTTCTCTATCTTTGGGCACTTATGCTTGGTAGATTGATCCCACTCGGTTCGGTGCTCCCTATGTAGTAACCTCTCTGTCAACCTGTCTTCGATGATTTTAAATCACTGAGGAACTAATATTTTGTCAGGTGTCTGCAACTGTATAATTAAATTTTTGATTGCTAGTCATTTTACCTCTTCTTCCTCCTCCTCCCCCCACCAGTCCAACAACTCTTTTCCTGTCAGCTTCTTAGTCCATTTCAGTTTCCTTTCTCCTCTCATTAGGAATACTGCGTATGTGGAAAAAAAAAACCTTCTGTTTCATCTCACCTCTTTTCCATCCTCAGGTTGTCAACTGCAAGTACAGTTTATATATATGACAGGATGGCAGACAGAGTTTAACATCTTCTTCATGAATACCTTAGTTTAATTTGTTTTAACAATTTATCTGGCTGCTATCTTGCAAATGAGCCTGTGAGAGACTAACAGCAAGTTAAAACCTTTCACAAGTAACAACCCAAAATAGTTTGAACAATTCTAACAAATAATACGATATGCTTAAGATCCAAACAACCCATTCCCTCTTGCAAAGCATTAGCAGACTGATAAACAGCAAACAAACCAGTTGAGTTCATCTAACATCCGGACTCCAATTTTTAAGGAAAAGTTATAACAGGGTAATGATCATCTGAATCTTTAGGGGAGGGGGGTGAGAGATGCTGTTGCAGAGGGCAGGTTTTGCAACAGAGAAGGTATGCCTTCCAGATCCTATTAGACAATATTACTTTGTAGAAGGGAACCAGAGCATACCTATCATGTTAGATCTGGTACGGTGAGCAGAAACTATTGGAACAAGCAGACCTGCAAATAACTTGGACTGTGCTACACAAGGCTTTGAATTGCGCCTGGAAACCAACTGGAAGCCTGTGGAATTCATAGAATACTGATGCTATAGAAGCAAATTATGGCATATTCCAAATTCCCTATGCCCCAGCATTCTAGATCAGTTGCAGCTTTTGAATGTATGCATTACTGTATGTATGCATACATACATATTGAATATATACATATTGAATGTATGCATTACTGTATGTATGCATGCATTACTGTAATCAGGAGGTGACTACAGTGTGTTCATGAACAAGGCCTCTCAATTGAGAAATGAGTGCAATTGGCACACAAGGTAGATTTCTGTAAAGGCCCTCTAGCCTTGGATCAGGAGCTTGAGACCAAGGGGACACTCTAAATTGTGTGCCAACTCTGCCAGGGAATGTGAAACTCTATTCAGAGATAAAAATAAAAAATCCCCAGCACCAGGAGGCCTCAAAAGTCACAGCTGTTTGGTTTTACCAAGGTTGAGCTATAATATGTTCCTCCGCATTCAAATTCCCCCCAGCCTTCAGACGTTAGGAAAGGCCCTTAATGGCATTACTTGGTTATCACAGGGTGGAGATACAAATAGGGTATCATCACTATACTGATGATACCTCAGCCTCTGCAAGTGAATGACCATACCAACTTCCTGTAGATGTTGAATAGAATAGAATAAAACTCTGAGGCACCTTGAGTAGTAGGAATCGGAGGCTAGATTTTTCTCCTCACCATCACCAACTGGAAGCAGCCCTGGAGAAAGAAGAAGAATAAGTGTAACAGTGTTCCTCCTCTCCTAATATGGTCCAGAAGTATCCATGATCCATGACATTGAAGGCTGATAAGAGGCATGGAGGCCAAAATGACTGTGTTCCCCACATTCCATATCTGAAAGACATTGTCTATAAGTGTGACCATTGCAGTGCTATAACAAGTTCAAAACATGAGTGAAAAGGGTCCAGATAAGCCAATAACTCCAGGGCCTTCTGGAGCTAGAAGTCAATCATCTTCTCAATAACCTACTCTAAAATCGGAAGGTGAAGACTAGACTAAAATAGTTCAATTTTATGAGATCCAGTGATGATTTCTTAAGGGGAGAGCAGACCACCTCCTTTTTCAGAACAGGTGAACTATCCCCTCCCTCAAAGTTTGAAAACTAAGTCTTCGGTACATTGATATTTTTATAAATGTCTTTTCCCCCAAAAAAAGAAAAGCGAGAAAAATGCTTTTGATCTTGAATCTTTTATAAGAAAACTTTTTACTAAAACCAAGTAACAGCACAACATATATAAAAATAGGTTTAAAAACTAGGAGTGCCACTGTACAAAAACTTACTTTCATGTTTGAATGAATTTATGTAGGAAATAGAGTAGACTAGGCAGCAGCATTTCTAGTGAGCTTTGAAAAACACTTGTGCAAATGGAAGAGTTTAAAGACATGCTAAACATGTAAATGTTACTTGCCACTAGAGGGTAGTGTCTGCAAATAAATAAAGGAAAAAAAATTCAGCTCCTATCAAACATGAGTGCTCCCTCTATCTTACAAAGTTAGAAGATAGAAGCAAGGAATTGCAATTGAAATAAAATTCCTGATTAATTCAGTCATATTTTATTATTTAAAAGTTAGACTTTATTCTAATTTAGTTCTTCATTTGTCATTCAGGAAAGTTTTAATAACAATTAAAAAAATCTGGCATTGATATATGGAAATATACTGGCATTGATATATGGAAATACAATCTTTTCACAATACTGCCCGGATCTAATTCTACATGTGCACAGCTAGCAGCCCTGGGAGGAGATCTACATTCCTCCCAATATCAAAAGGCTCTTCCTGCTAATTTAACAGAATCCAGATGTGAATGTTGGAATACAGATTCAGCCTTGTGTCTGAAGTAGCTGCATAACCTAGTTTTAGCATGGGAATCTCCTTTACTGGACCTGGTGCAACAGTGTTTTGATTGATGATTATTGCTTTTCATACTCCAAAGTCCATACTGTTGCGATGCAAATGAAAATAATACCCAGTTTCTATGTCTCAGGATATAATGTTGAAGCAAATGGTTGTAATAAACTTGTTAAATTTGGGCAGATCAGGATATCATTAATGCCTTAACATCAGAGGCTATAGATGTAATTTTCCAAGGGGAAAACAGTGGAGATAAAAAAAAGACTGAAGTGCAAACTTACATATCTGGATTCATTTTATTTTACATACAGTAATTTGTTTTGATATTATTATATGGGGAATGACAAAGTACTATGCAGGATATGAAGCTCCACCAGTGAACAGAAATATTATGCTTGGTTTGTTTTCTAAGATTTCTTCTGGCTTAAATTATTTTTCAGAGTCTTAGATCATCAAGTAAACAAATGCAGAACTTGGTATAAACAATTAGAATAGCCTAATCCAGTGATGGCGAACCTTTTTTGGTCCGCGTGCCAAAAGGGGGTGTGCGCGTGCGCGCTAGCGCGCGCACATGCCCACACCCATTCCCTCCCCCCATGCATGTGCACAACCCCCCCACGCTGCCCCCTGCGCATCCACACACACACACCACACACCACCCATCCCCAAAGGCCAAGCCTCCGGAATGCAAAAAACGGCCCAACGGCAAACCGGAAGTGCGTTTTTCCGAACTTCCGGTTTTCCCATTGGGCCGTTTTTCACATTCCGGGGCTTCAGGAAGCTTCCCTGAAGCCTCCGGAGGGCAAAACGGCTTTCCCACATGCGCGCTGGAGCTGACATAGGGCAACGCCTCGCGTGCCCTCTGATATGGCTCCGTGTGCCACCTGTGGCACGCATGTCATAGGTTCGCCATCACTGGCCTAATCCATCTATTCTTGGTTTTCATATCCACTGTATTATTAATGCAAATGGTGATAGGGAGGAAAGTTAATTGGTAGCAGTGGACAAGAGATATTTTCTTAGTAAAAACTTATTGCTTGAGTAGCTGCAGCTTAATTTGAAGATTGCAGGTTATACTGTATTTTTTGGAGTATAAGACGCAGTCCCCCCCTAAAAGTGGGTGAAAATTTCGGTGTGTCTTATAGACCGAATACGGGCTGTTTTGGGGCTCCCGAACCCTCTGCGCATTGCGTTTTCACCTTCCCTCGCCCCCAGAAGCACTCTGCAGTGCTCCGCATGGCCCGTTTTTTCCAAAAATGGGTCCATTTTTGGGTTCCCGAACCCTCTGCGTGTCACGTTTGTGCCCTCCCTGGCCCCCAGAAGCACTCTGCAGGCCAAAAATGGGCGCATTTTTGGTGAAAACGGGACGCACAGAGGGTTTGGGAGGCCAAAAATGGGCCTGTTTTTGGCCTGCAAAATGCTTCTGGGGGCCGGGGAGGGCGAAAATGGGACACGCGGAGGCCAAAAACTATTTTTTTTTCTTGTTTTCTTCCTCTAAATCGAGGTGCGTCTTATAATTCGAAAAATACGGGTATCTAAATTGTGTTCTTCCACTGGTGGACATTTAGTTAGCGGTATAAAAGCTATCTCATATAAATATGTATAACTGTAGCTTTTAAAACAGGCTAAATCACAGTAGTATGGCATATTCATTGCTTGTAGAACATTGCAGATTCAAACTCCTGCATTTCTAGATAGAGATGGAGAAGTCTTGTTTCATAATTTTAAGATCATCTGCTATCTAGTACCAAAACTAGCTGAACTAATGGTCTTATTTAAGTTAAGGAGGTTCCTATGATCCAGTAGAGGATTCTATCAGCACAATGCAAAATAAAATGATTTGCAGCAATTTCCTTATATCTGAAGTCTCTCCATGCTATTTCTCATTTTGTGCTGAAGGTTAGTAGACCATCTGTGAGGTCAGAGCAAAACCAGGGCAAAGGGAATAATTGCTGATAGTCTATTTCCCTGTTCTGCTGGTGAAAAAAAATGCAAGAGAATCTTCTGTTAATAAACAGATTCCAACCAGATATAACCATATTGGCTCCGTTTTGTTCAGGGTACTGTCCGGTTCGTATTACTGCAATAAGGACATCCTATAATACTGTTAGTGTTTGGAATAAATTAAATATGCAATTGGGTCTTGGTCCTTATTTTCTTTTTCTTTTGTTATGAATTTGGAGCATTTATGTTTGCTTTTTTAACATCGTAACAAAAGTTTCTTCTCTGAAATCTGCCTGCTATATAGGTCTCAGAGCGGGTAGAGAGAAGACTCCAAGAGATCGAACGAGAAATCCGATCAGAAAGGCAATTGGTAGAAAGACGCCAAGACCAACTCGGACACATGTCTGTGCACCTGCAGGAAGTATGCATAAAGACTTTGGTATATGTTTAAAACTGCGAAAGTGCTTCATGTTAGCAATCTAGCCTGAGTTAATTATTTAAAGGGGTGACTTCCTCGCCCCCCCCCCCATGATAGAGGTCATGCAAAACTGACAAGACACAGATGAAGTGGGGCTCCCAGGTTTCAACCGCAAAATCCAAATAACTGCCGGTTGACAGCACAGCAATAGAGAAAATCTCTCCGCTGCTATCTAGTGCAATTTCAAGTCCAGATCTGGTAACTTTGCTTCTATACAAAAAGATTTCTCATGCTGGAAGTAAGGGAGTATTGGTTCCCATTATACAATAGTTGAAAGGATGCTGTCTTAAAACAATTTCAGGTACATTTAAGATTTAGACTATTGAAGGTATTATTAACAGCCAGTAGCACATACTTTTCTTTTGAAGGGGTAAATGTAATGTAATGTAATGGGTAGCCAGTTTCCTGGTGCCGTATAATCAGCTGTGTTTGAATGAAAATGCATCCAGGAGAACAAGAGCCTGTGCTGTGAAGGCAAACTGAGCTATTGTTTGCTTCAGAACAGAAAATTAAAGCCTTTCCCACCTTTTCTTTGAAAAGAATGCATAAAGTGCATATGGGAGAGGTAGTTAATTTGCTCCACGCCTGTACTTGAGAGGCCAAGGTTTTTAAATATATAGCTTATAATTTTGGAATTAATTTAAATGTCTGGGCAATTAGTGGCAGTCATTTTCAATTGACTTTACTCTGGTGTCTCACAGAGTCTATGAAAAGTTTAATATCATATTTGGTTGATTTAATAAATGTATTGACCTGGGTGCATTTTTCTGAAAAGCAATTGCCGATTATATAGAGAAGTATAAGTCACTAGGGATTAATTTAGATTGATGCTTTCAGTTTTGAAAAAAAAGTGGCTTTCTCTCTAGAGGTCACATTAAAAAGAAGAGTGGGGGGGGGAAAGCTACCACACATGTTAAGTTTAGTAAAAGTAATAGCTTTTCAACTTCATGTGCTCTTATTGGGTCAGAGATTTTTTTTTCCTGGTGTTCTCCTTCGTTTTTTAAATTACCTCGAATGATTGTAAAAGATTGTGATTGATTAGAGCAAAGAGGAAATGAAAGTGGTTAAGTTCTGCAGTGAAGATTCTCACAATGTCTAGCAATTTTTTTCCCATTGCTTTTGGGCTTTTCCTTATTTTGGATTCAGGAAGTTGATATATAATTTAATGCCATACTATACAATATGCACTTTTACAAGGTGTTATACCTTGTTGTTATTTTTTTAAAAAACATGAAAGTTTTATCAAACTTATATATGCTTGGTAGTGAATATTTTGTTAACGTTCTTCATACAAACTTTACCTTTACCTTTACCTTTTACTATAGTGGGAACATGTTGCTGTACTTTTTAAATTTGCCTTGATTGAGATGATCTACTTGAAATACATATTTTCAAATTATATATGGTGATACTGTATTTGGTAATACCATAGATTGCATTTGGACATTATCTTGCATTATCTTGCATTGTTTTGGTTTTTTTTTGTATTTTTGTATTTGGTTTTCTGTTTTAATTACCGGTAATGTATTTTATTAAACAAATTTATACGGCCACTCAACTCACACACAGTTGATTCCACGCAGCTTACAACATTAAAAAAAACCCACAATATAAAAACCATACCCTCCTAATGGTGGCAGCAACAAAATCAGATCAACCACTTGATCGGCTCCATCTTCATTCGTGGTCCCCAGACCTGCTGACAAAGTCATACTTTCAGGGCTTATCAGAAAAGCAACAAGGTGGGGGCCAATTGTACCTCTGGGGAATGATGTTCCATAGAGGAGTCACCACTGAAAAGACCCTTTTCTGTGGCCCCACTTGATATACATTCCTAACAGATGGGACCCACAACATACCTTGCCTTCTAATCCTGGTGGGCCAGGTGGATGTAATGGGCAGCTTTCAAATAGCCTGGGCTCAGGCCATGTAGGACTTCAAAGATGATAACCAGCACCTTAAATTGTACCTGTAAGCAGATTTTATGCAATTTATAAATTATCTCAACATTAAGGGACCCAGGCAGCATACCGGAACAATGGTGATATAGGGAGTGCAGTACAGTAATATTGCACTGACCAGAACATGGCCATAACTGGTGATAGCAATAGTCAATTCAAAAGATCTTCTGGTATAACCATATGTGGATAAGCTTCCATAAAGAGTGAGGGCTACAATAGTACAAACTCAGCTCTTTGTTGAGTTCAACCTGTGTATGTGAGTATTAAAGATTTTTCAGGGCGGAGTTACACACGAAGAACTTATATTAGTATCTTGCAGATTGTCCTCTTTGGCAAGTCACCAAGAACTGAGCATTAAGGTTTAATACATTATTGTAAGAACTTGTATGCTGTATAGCTCTTCTGGTTGGGTATGGTTTTTCTATCTCCCCAAACTTTTAAGGTGTTTAACTAAACATCTAAAAAAGATATGAAGTGGAACCATAAATTATGTGGCAATTTTTTAGTTCTTCTCCCCCATGGCGTATATAACAATGGTAAGTGGCTTAAAGCTGAATGTCAGTGTTGGACACCTTTTGCACAATTGGCAAGATTATATATCTCTCCATCTGCTATTTTCCTCAGGAATATCAGCTATATAGGGATCTATCACTTCTGTGTTTTGGAAAGAAGAACAATGGATTAAAAGGATGATTTTGAATGTACAAATAGCTGAGAAAGAAAGAGTTAGTGCCTTATCTTCTCTGTCTGGCTTGGGTCTGAAATTGAAGAAGGTTTCTGTTAAAGCTAAAGCATTTATAGTTGCAAAAAGGCTCATGAGAGAAAACTGGAGCCACAGGGACCTTCTTATGTTAGGCATCAAGTGACACTTCCTCAATGCCTGGATTAAGTTTAGCTATCATCCTCTGATGGAAACAATATCTGTGCAATTCCTTGCAGTTCATACCTCTTTACAGGGATGAAATGCAGCCAACTTCCCTACCGGCTTGGAAGTGTGCGAGCCGCGCGCCATTATCATGTCACGGTTTTGACCCTCTGCGCATGCACAGAAGGCTTTGCGCATGTGCAGAGAGTTAAAACCGGGACGTGACCTACATCCGGGCGGGTGGGTGGAGCCTCCTGCCGCCGCTGCTACTGTCTCGCTGAACCTCACCACGCCGCTGCTACCGGCCCGCGTGAGCCGGATAGAGCCGGCAGCATTTCACTCCTGCCTCTTTACAAAGAATTGTAGTTCTGTGCATGAAGCACAGGCTGTTTTTGAGACTGGAAGCTCCATCAATAAATAACACAGTCATAAATTTAAAAAAACCACGTGACCGTGTTGCTTAATAATGGCAGGCCTGGTTTAAGAGCCGAGGTGGCGCAGTGGTTAGAGTGCAGCACTGCAGGCTACTTCAGCTGACTGCTAGCTGCAGTTCGGCGGTTCAAATCTCACCGGCTCAAGGTTGACTCAGCCTTCCATCCTTCCGAGGTGGGTAAAATGAGGACCCAGATTGTTGGGGGAAATATGCTGACTCTGTGAACCGCTTAGAGAGGGCTGTAAAGCACTATGAAGCGGTATATAAGTCTGCTACTGCTATTGCTATTGCCATTATTAAATGAGGACAATGTCAGATGCTAAGCAAGAATGTCACATGACCACCACTTCTAACTACCTGCTGAGTTCTCTATTGATTTTGCTTGTGAGAAGTTGGCAGGGAAGATCACAAATCGTGATCATATGACTGCAATGGCCATAAATACAAAGTCCAGTTGTAATTACAACTCATTCAATATTGTCATAAGCTTGAATGCTTGCTGAATGAGTGGTTGCTAAATGAGGACTCCTTGCATATGGGAAATCAGTGACTTCTGAACTCTTAATATACAACCTTTCTTGCTCTGTACCACACAATATGGTGGATGGTACCCTCTGATAAAAAAAAAAAGAACAGTCTTCAGTGAACTTTAATTCAATGTTTGGACCAGGGATATTCACAGATTAGTATATGTCAGAGTCAGCATTTATCTTCGAATGGTATGCATCTACAACAGCGGTTCTCAACCTGTGGGTCGCGACCCCTTTGGGGGTCAAACGACCCTTTCACAGGGGTCGCCTAAGCGCGCGCCAGCCTGCCATGCCCCCTTTGTCACCTCATCGCGTGTGGGGAGGGGGCGGGGCGGGGGTCGCGGCGGCGGGGCGGGGGTCGCGGCATTAGGAAGGTTGAGAACCACTGATCTACAACATGTACATAAAGTCCATATGTATAATCAGACAAAAGAGAACAAAGTGAATATTGTTTAGCATATTTATACATTAATTATTCCCTTGAATCCCACATCCTCTCTTTTTTTCTTTCCAGGCTTTAAAGCAACAAGATACTAAAGCCAATGGAGCGGAAATTGCCTTGAAAAATAGAATTGCAAAAATGGAAGATGAAAAAAGCAAAGTAAGATTTAAAAAAATCTATTGCTAGTGATGTTGTGTCTTGTAGTGGCTTTTCCCTGTGTGATTAAGAAAAAAGGTGGATGAACTTTTCCCCAACTGTCAAATGGCATAGTTGTGGTTTATGTTTTTCATGTTAAGATATAGAAAATCTTAAAATATAGAAAGGGAAGGGGAGGAAAACTGATCTGAAACCATTCCTCATCATATGCTGGATTTCTGTATGGAAGGCATTTTGTTGGAAGGTTAAGCCATGTGTTCAGCCTGATGATGATAGTATGCATGGAGCATCTGTTCTACTAATGTAAGCTCCCCACAGAACTTTGGATGATCATAATTCTAAACTACACGGGGAGATCTCTCCAAGTAGAATAATTATCCCCTGGCAATCATTCACCAATCAGCTAATGAAGTGTAGTCAGGATTATGGTGGATCTTGCTGTTTGTCGCCCCATCTTCATCATGAAATTCTGCTTATAAAGGGTATTTGAACTGAGAAATTGGGCTTCAGACTGACATTATCTCTGAAACCTAGTTCACAACATTTTTCATGAAAGGCACTCTAAACAGCACAAAATATACTTCTTTTCTCATAGGTTTTCAAACCTAAATATTGCAACTTTTTAAAAAGAAAACACTTTGTTTATTGTCTAAACTAATAGGCTCTGAATGTGGCACAAGCGGAACAACATTGATAATTATCTGTACCTTCATATAAAGGAGGTTCCACAGTTTTTTGCCCCATACAAGGAAATTTAAGTTGTAATGGGTAGGCTTCAAACTGAATATGACTTGAACATCAGTTGAACTTAAGTCTGGTTTAAATCAGTTAAGTATCATTAAAACCGAGAAACTTAAATAATTGAAATTTATGTATATGCATGCAAGAATTAAAATTGGTGGAAGAAAGCAGACCAAATATCCCTGTTGGGGAGAACTACAAAGAACTACAAAGAGCCATCACCAAAAATACCGTTCTTCATCTTTCTGCCAAATTCTTTGGGCAATGGTATATAAAGTAGTGCCTCTGAAGATGAATGCAGTTGATGGTCAGGTTTATGTATATTCATAATATACATGGTTGATAATATACAGTATTTTGCACTGGATCTGTAAATGAACTGCCAGGCAAAGCAGTTTAAATATGAAGTGAAATCATTAGAAAAAAGCAAACTGACTAGACAGCTTTATAAGAGACTGGAAACCGTTTGTGGACTTTCTACGCACTAAATATAATAAATGGTTAACAGAGGGATTTGAAGATTAGTGTAATGTTTAGCTCAACTTGTCGACTGCTTTTTCTTCTTATTTCTATATACATACATACATACATATATACATACATACATACATGAATATAATATAAATATATATTGTATGTATGTATATATGTCAAAGGAGAGGATAATTTACTACTTTTTCTTTTCTTTCAGCACCCAGCCAGGGTGGATCCTATATATTAATGTTAAATTTAATTGACCATTTTTTCCTTTTTTTGTACACTATTTTTTTCTTTGTTGTTGTTGTTAGGGTTGAATGTGTGGTTTTGTTTTGTTTCATATTGTTTGTTTTAGTGTTTTGTATTTTATTTTCTATGATAAAAATAATAATAATAATAACAACAACAACAACAGCAGCAGCAGCAGCAGCAGCAGCAGCAGCAGCAGCAGCAGCAGCAGCAGACTGTATTATTTTGGCTGCCACATGTTTTACCAACTGTTATTTCCAGATACTCTTCAAAAGAAAATATTGGAAGAGGACATTTTGTTCTTAGTGGTTACAATAAGATCCAAGCTATTTGAAGTTTTGGCTTCAGCATCTTGAATTGTGCCTTGAAAATCATAGGAGATCAATCCTGAGGCGCTGTTCCTTTTTTTAAATTATTATTATTAATATCAGTCATTTTGTAAGAGCATTGCAATTTCTTTCTGTTTTGTATTGTTGGTAGTCATATGCAATGTTCTTTTCTATTCTGCGTTCTGGGTGGAAATTTTGGCTGTTCATATCCTACCCTCCTATCCGGAAGACTAGGAGATTTCTAGGAACTAAACCACCTTTAAAAATGCATTAGACTCAATAGCAGGGGATGCTGTAACAGCTTAATTAAATAATAGAATGTTAAAGAAAAGTCAATGCTGCTCAGAATCTCCAAATCCATAATATAGGCAGCAAATAAATTAGGCAGGCAGGCAGACAGACAGACAGACAGATACATCTGTCTGTAAACAGATCATTTGCTTTAAGATACCACTGAGATAAAAAGCACTTTTGAATTGCATGTAGTATTGAATAAGAAATAAAACTTTCAAAATACTTAAAATTATTTAAATATGGTACTTAATAACCCAAACATTACTAGCAATGAAATTGTTTCTTATTCTATTAAGCTTGAACAGGTTTTGGAGCATTCCCAGAGGAAACTGGATCATTCAGAAAGTAGTAGAGAAATTCTTCTCCACCAGGTAATTGTTTTAACAGTTGGCTATATTTGGGTCTCATAAAATTTGTATCAACTCAGCAGACAGTTGGGAGGAGATGTGCTGAGGAAAAGTTCAGAAGCTTGTGTCCTAAGTTAGATTACAAAATTAAATATGTCAAAAAAACCCTAGAAATACGTATATAACAGAAGAAGGTGGTCTTATTTTGCCTTATGAGATGGCACCAACCTACCAAAGATGTTCTCCAGTTTTTTTTAAAGAAAGTGTTCCTAAAATGGGATTTAGTTTATTGTTTTGCATTTTGTATCTTTGTCCTTCAGCATGGAACTCTTTAAAAGGAAAGAGCATTCGATTTGAGATCACCAAATTGGTTTCATGACTACATGGGGATTTGAACCAGCTCTCTGTATTCCATTTTCAATAGTTCTCTACTGTACATTTTTGGACTAGAATGTACAGGATTGTACATTCCTGGAGGATTGCAGAAAGCTACCTTACAGAATACCAGTGCATGTGTCATTTGCATATTTAATTTCTTACATTTTAGTTTGCTGCAATTCAAAGAATTTGTTTCTTGGAGTTATTCTACGTTGCAATTGTTCTTTGCTCTAATTGATACTGTTAAAACAAGCTGTGTTTTAAGAAAGGTGGACTGTCTCTGGTCATATAAAAGCTTTCATAATCTTAATTGGTTTGAGTTTTCGATTTCGTTTTGTTTGTTCGCTTATTTTTTGCATTTTCTCAAACTCATACACAGTATCTATTATATAAATGGTAGATTAATGTGTTTGAAAATAAAGTAGCATAATAAATAATACAGATTGAAATGTTCTATTTATTGTTCAAGATACATTAATTTAATGTGCTAATTCAAAACTTCAGGCTTCCTAATATAGACATCCTGATACGTTTTGAAAGAATGCAGAAGATCCTGTCTTATAATTAAAGAAATTAACACATTGGACATTTTTTCCCATGTGTGGTGAAGTTGTAATATTTTGCTGCACTTTACATAAAGAAATTATAGTTTGAAAATGAATTCCTTATAGTATCTAATTTCTTTTTGGTAAATTTTTGTTTTTCCAGCAACACAACTAAACCTCTGCCTCCATTTTTCCATTCAAAATCTTGTGTATTGTGCTTATAATCATTATTAGATACATAACAATTTGATGTGTATTTTCAACCTTCCAGGAAAACAGTCGCTAGATGAGAATTATTTTGATTAGGAAAATGGTATACAGATTTAATAGATTTAACAGATTAACAGAGTTGGAAGGGACCTTGTAGGTCATCTAGTCCAAACCCCCGCCCAATCCTACCAATGCTTTGCAACTCTGTGACTGATTTATTTTAGTATAATATACAAAATTAAAAGATCCAGTCAAGGACTTCCATATATATGGTTTTGAACATACACTTCCGTATCTGAGCTATGCCTGCATATATATATATTCATATATACCCATCACACTATTCCTTTTTAAGTAAAACAGCATGACACAAAATGCAGAAAAATAATGAGAAATAACAAGCAAAAGGAAATAATAGCAGAAGATAAGATAATAACATATTCTTTACCTTTGTAATTCATCCTTGCTTCCTCCACATCCACACACTGATTCATGCATTGCCTTTTGTTATTTAAACAAAAGATTTTGAGAATCTCCTCAGTTCTGCCCAATCATGACTTTTCTTTCAAAGCATCTATTCTTTCTTCACATACTTGTTTTGCAACTTGATCTTCATCCATTTTATCTGTATAACTGAGCTATCTCAATATTTTTCTTTCATACAGGTAGTTCTCAGGTAGTTCTCGACTTACAACAGTTCATTTCAAAATTACAACGGCGCTGGAAAAAGTGACTTATGACCATTTTTCATAGTTACAACTTTTGTAGCATCCCCATGATTATGTGATCAAAATTGAGATGCTTGGCAACTGGTTCATACTTACGACCATTGCTGTATCCCAAGGTCATGTGACCAACCTTTGCAACCTTTTGATAAGTAAAGTCAATGGGGAAGCCAGATTGACTTAATCAACTGGGTTGCTAACTTATTAACTGCAGTGATTCGCTTAACAACTGTGGCACGATAGGTCATAAAATGGGGCAAAACTCACTTGACAAATGTCTCACTTAACAACAGAAATTTTGGGCTCAATTGTGGTTGTAAGTTGAGGACTACTTGTACTTGTGTATTTTTTTCCACATTTTTTATTACTCACTCATCCATTCTTCTTGATCCTGATTCTTCTTGGTTTACCAGACTATTTCCACTGTGTTCAGATGTTTATTTTATGGTGCTATTATTTTACTTCTGTTTACACTCATTTTGTTTTCTTCCTTTTTATTATTGTAAGCCGCCTAGAGTAGCCCCACAGCAAGATAGGTGCCAAATAAAATTTAATAAATAAATATGGAATATTTATCAATATTGCATGTATTTCATTTATTTCATTTATTACTAATTATACTTCATGGATAATAGATAAGAGTCTCATTTTGCTTGTGCTTTTCTATCCTTTAAAGATTTAATAACATCCATGAAGATACAATGCCAGATTTGACTGAAATCATTTTCTAGCTTGTTTAAAAAGCTGGCACTTGTCTGTGTATATGTATGTGTGTGTGTTAGATTGAAGATCTTCGTTCCCAACTTCTTAGAGCAGAAGAGGACCGTTTGACTCTGCAACATCAAATATCTCAGGTTTCTAAGCATCACCAAAGCCAACTAGATGAGCAGCAGGATGACAGGAGGAAGCAAAGAGGTAGGACTTTTCCTTCTACCTTTGGTAGCCATTACTCTGAAGTGAAAAACTTAGTATTTCGAATGGTAAGCCACATTTTGCCAAGGGGCAGAGATAAATAATGCTAAACCCACATCACACAGACAAAAACATTTTTTTAAAATGAGCGTGTAAATGCTCACCATCTCAACTTATTTTTACTCATTACTCCACAGGGGTGGTGTGGAATTATGACACTGATATAAAAAAAATACTGGTTACTGAGAGATAAAGGAGATACAATTTAAGTTATGGAAAACGTATTGCATAACTTTTTGAGATAAAAAATGAGTGGAAAATGCTAATATCTTATAAGCTGCTGAAGGATCAAGGGACCTGCTAGTGTCTCATAATCTACTCTCTACTCTCTTTGCATCTCTTGCTGTATGAATATAATAAAAGCTGAGAGGCAAACAAAAGTGTATGTATGAGCTATGGAAGAGACTTCTGTTTGCTATTCATGTCAGGAAGAGTTGTATGGTTGCATTCTAAGATCTCATGCAGCAGTAGATGGAGGCAATAAATCAACTATGCTTGGTAGATTTTAGCCTTTGTTTCATTTGGCATTGAACAGATCAGTATAGTTAGATTCCCTTCAGGGTTGCTGTGAGGATTTATTCTAGGCATCTGAAGTCACTTAGATCTGCCCGAAACTGGATTATGGGCTGTGACTGTCCCATTCAGGTGGGAGAATTTAATTCCAGCTGCTAAGCTTAACAACCATGCTTGGTTCTGGCACTTAGTTAACAGCTACCAGAGAGGCATGGGAAAACTATTGCCAGAATATTTTCACAGTGGAATCACTGGATAATCCATTTGTGGCTGACTCTTGTTCTTCCTGATTAGCTTGCTGAGGTCAAAGTCCTTATTATACAGCTAAAACCTGAAAGACCTCTGGCAGAAAAATTTACCCTTAGAATTACTAACGGGAAAACAAGGGTTGGTGGGCTCCAGTGCTGGCAGTCTTATTTACCCGTATTAGCAGTTCAGCACATTTTTATATTGTTTGGAACCATGCCACTATCATCTCTTTTTATAAAAACAAAGGAAATAGTCCAGACCCTGCCAACCATAGACCCATTTGCTTGCTTAATACAATCAGCAAATTGTATGTTGTGGGTACTTTTTTGACCTGCAAATGATCAGATTGACTCAGACTCATCACAAAAGGACTGGAAACTGGTACAATTGCTTTGTTTTTGTATCTCCCTTCATGGCTACCGCAGACTTTAAAAAAACCCAACCAAAAATAGTGAACAAAAAGGGAATTGTAAATTACAAATGCCTTCAGCTATTTTAGAAAACTAATACCTTACTACTAATATTCTATCTATATTGATGCTGTATTCCTATTCTTAGCTTATACTAATTCCCTATTCCTAAATCAGTATTCCTGGTATATTGTAGTTCCACCATCTATTTTCTGTAGGTATTTAACTGCAAAATTCTATTTCTTTATCTTTCTCTGTTCTATATCTATAGTGTATATTCCTGTATTGCTGATCTCTATATTTCTCTTATATACAACTATATATGTACTGGCACTCTTTCTAGATCTATACTTCATTTTTTTACAGAGTTCATTTGGTCCGTTATCTTTTGGTTCCTTTATCTTTTGGTTCCTTTTTCTGTTTCTGCTTCTTTGTCTTTTCTGCTGAATTGTTCCTGGTTGGGTCCCTTTCCTTTTCTTCTCCTTCAAAGGAAGGTTCCAGTTGAGGGGAAAAGGCAGAGGTGGGCTGCTGCCAGTTCAGACTGGTTTGCCCGTACCGGTAGTTCCAACCACCGCCCCCCCCCCGCCCCGGTGCTATCCCGTCCTATATATATCACTCTCTGGCTCGCTCACCCCACCCATGCAGCCCAGCTGATTTCTGCGCCTCGCCTGCTCTACTCACCGCGGCTGCCCAAGAAGCTGTGCTGGAATCCGCGCGTATGAAATCGCCGTGTGTTTGAAGCCATGCGCAAGCGAGTGAAGCGCACATGCGCTCACATTTTTGGTTCTGCACTAGGTGAACCGGATGTTAAATTATGTGAAGCCCACCTCTGGGAAAAGGGATTTCAGATCCGGTCTGAGGAAAGAAAGAAAGATGCCCTGCACAACCCAGTTTCTGCAGCTACCGCCTTCTTTCCTGTTGCCTCCTTTGCAGCAGGGCTTTGGGGCTTCTGTTTGTTCTGTTGGCTCCTCACGAGGCCTGTGACTGCAGAGCTCACAGGTAGACATCTTGTCTTCTCCCCTCCTCCCCCGGCCCAGAGGCTCCCTTTTTGCATCCTTTGTTGATTTCAGTTCAGTTGTGATTTGATCTCAAGCAGAAACTGTGGGAGAAAAAACTGAAGGTATCCTTAATTGACAAAATCTTGCTCTTTCTCTTCTTCAATGCCTCTTTCAAATTAGATTTAAAAATATCCCTCCTTGGGAATATCTCTCTGGAGCTGTCTTCACCTAGAGAAACATAAAGCAGAGATACGTTCTAGGCCTTGCTTTTGTTAATGTACTAGCTCTTTCTCTTTTTTCTGACTTAGAAATAGGTGAATGTGAATATTTAAAAAGCTAATTGTTATCCTGGAGTTAGAGATGGCTTCTGAGGAAGGCAACTCCCCCATCTGCAGTATCCCAAATCAGTTTTTCCATTATGCTCCAAAATGTCATTCAAAGGAAGCAATAGCATGGAACTAAAAGGAAATCAAGTTGATGGAGTATAGACCCGCATATGTTGAAACATATGTTTAAATGTTCCATTAACTATATTGCTCTATAGAAAAATTCTGCTTAGAAGGAGCCTTGTTTTCCCTTTTGGTTTGGTCTGATCCTAAATTGTATCATGTGTTCCAGTTGTTGAGAGGTCTGATCCCGAGAAGCAAGAGATGGAGAAACAGATCTGGGAATTAAGAGCACAATTAAACCACAGTGCTGTAATATCAGAGATAGAGGAGCTGCAGCGATGCGTTGAGCGCAAAGACAAAGAGAAATTGCAGCTTGTGATGCAAATGGAGGTAAACTTTTTCTTACATTATAACTTTAGGGGCTTTTACTTTGCAAATGGGAGGTATGTGTGCTAAAGTTTGCCTCACAAACATTGTCATCGTTGCTTCCCTTGTACAGAAACAAACAGAAAAAAATTCTGTACATGAAACCAGTATATTGGGTTTTAGCCTTGTCTTCTTTCCCTTTCCATGTTATTTATTTTGATATCTCTAGGGAATTTGGATGGCAGGACAAGTAGCAATATTGAGCAACATTCATTCATACAGGTCCTTATTTGTAGTCTTGTCACCGTCTTGAGTAGCATGGTGCATAGTTCTTAATGCAAGACTGTCATTTAATGAAAATGGTGGTTCCCATCAATACCAAATATGAAGGCTTTTATTTGTGAAAAATACAGCTGACATAGCATCCAGCTGATCAGAGCCGAGGTGGTGCAGTGGTTAGAGTGCAGTACTGCAGGCTACTTCAGCTGACTGCTAGCTGCAGTTCGGCGGTTCAAATCTCACCGGCTCAAGGTTGACTCAGCCTTCCATCCTTCCAAGGTGGGTAAAATGAGGACCCAGATTGTTGGGGGCAATATGCTGACTCTGTGAACCTCTTAGAGAGGGCTGTAAAGCACTGTAAAGCGGTATATAAGTCTAAGTGCTATTGCTAAGTGCTATTGCTATCTTGAAGGAGCAGAGTAAGGTCAGCTCTAGTTAGTACTTGAATGGGAGGCTACTTGGGGCTATAGACTAGACCCGAAGATCAAAAAAGCAATCAATGAAAAAGGCAGTAGGAAATCAGTTCTATATTATTGATAAAAAAGATGGATGTGTCCAAGTAGTCACTATTTGAACATGACTTAATGGAAATTTTATTTTCAGTTAAGTACTTCCAGTAGCTCTAAGTATAACTTATCTCCTGCTGGGTATAATTTCTGGAATTACCAAACTATTAACTATAAAGACATAATTATTCCATTATGTAATAAATACAGTATTAAGACATATGTTTAACCAGTTGACACCTATGACAGATACAGCTTTGACCTAGTATTGGTCAAGCCTCTGAGTAGCAGTGACCTAAAGTCAAAATTAAAAAAATTCCAACACAATTCTGCAGAAAATATGTAGTGATAGAACAGTTTCCTGCTTGTCAAGCCACATGAGCAGAAAATTAAGTTTCTTTTCCTGGCAACTATGAGCAATTTATTTTGATTCTGAGCAAGATTAAGTCAAACAAACTGGAGGAATCAGCTGAGAGTGACAACATCATCTGTTACAATGGAACTGACCAACGAAAATCAATTATAAGATTCTCACTGACTTCCTCTTTTTGGCCAGGACTGTGTCCCTTTCTTGAGATTTGAAAGGGAAGGTTGTCTAATTTGAGTACTTGGTATAACATGATGATCTGTGAGATAGTGTTGGCTAGCATCATTTGGGTAAACCAGAGGTTAATGCCACAATATTTTAAAAATGGGGAGAGGAGCAGTGGACTGTGGACATCATAATTTCAGGCAAATGGATGAGATCAGATTGGGAAATATTCCAGTTGAAATATTTCTGTGTTGCTTTGTCGGAAAAGAGAAAAATAGGGAATTGTTACTTCATAAGGTAACTCTTCATTGCTCAGTGGAGAGATGCTAGTATGCTGTGGTGTCACAAAAAGATTTCAGGGTCTTAGAATAACTTTATTGTCACTTTAAATGTACACTAATCGGCATACATTAAAATGAAATTTCATTGCATACAGTTCTCAAAGGGTCACCACATCCAATATACATACACTACAAAAACATGACAGAAATAAATAAATAAAAATTATGCATACACCCACATACCCACATTTATTATATGACAGAGAGAAACAACATAGTTTGCAGGTAGCTTTGAATTCCCAACCACAGGATGGGTGTTACACTAAGTGCAGAATTTGACAATAGACTGGTAGATAGTTGAGTCAAAATTAAATGATAAGTGCATATTATTGTTTGGCACCGTATTTGCTTTAAACAATAAAATGTCATAGCAGTCTGCCACCATTAAAGGGATTATTCATTGTATGTAGTCTTGTTAGTTTTGTTCTAAAAAACAAAACTATTTAAATTGTATCAGTTTTTTGTAAGCATTACTTCTAGCAATTGTCCTTGAATAGGTACTCTTTGGTCACTCATATATTTGAAAAGAATGTTTTAAAATCCAAAATAGATTTATATCTTTATTCAGTTGACATAGAGCATACATGGACTTTTCATGGTCTGCGGACCCACATCTGATCCTTCAACTGTCCCTGTCTGGCCTATGGTGGGAGGGGCAGCAGTGGTGGGGCGGCGGTGGTGGAGAGGCAGCAGGGAGAATGACTGCCCTCTACAACAGTCTCAGTGTCTCATGTGGCCCCCTGAGAAAATTAATTGCCTAGCCCTGACATAGGGAAGACATTATTTAGAAGACATGACTAAAATTATAGATAAATTGAGATGATTGCTTTTTTGATTTCTTACTATGATTGTTAATTAGTATGAATCTCGTGTAATAATCATGCCATACTTATTATAAAATTATAAAATTTGATTATAAATTTAAGCATATATTTGGTCATAGCTATTATTTCAGAGGTATTTCAGTTGAACATATTTGAAGAGCATAAAGAAGTAGCATATAAAGATAATATTCCATTTCCTTGATACCAGTTTGGCTAAGGCACCAGGCTAGGAACCAGGAGACTGTGAGTTCTAGTCCCATCTTAGGCACAAACACTTGGTGGGTGACTTTAGGCCAGTCACTCTCTCTCAGCCCAACTCACCTTGCATGGTTGTTGTTATGGGGGGAAAAGGAGGAGGAAGGAGTATTAGGTACGTTTGCTGCCCCTTGAATTATATATAAAAATAATAAAGGCAGAATTAAAAATAAATAAAAATAAATAAAATACTCTTATAATCATAATTGTATCAGAAGCTATAGCTTCTTAAGAAGACAAGTTTAATAGTAAATTTTATTGAATACAATTCTAATAAAGACAACTCTAAAATAAATGAGCATGTAGGAAAGCAGTTAAGATACAACATAGTTGCTTAAAATCTTGCTTCCCATTAAAGGAATAAAATTAAATATGATGAAATATTTATTTTCCCTCAAACAAGATTTAACAAGAAATTTGAAGATACAACAGCTATCTGAAACAACTTGTCCGACTTTCTATTGCATTCTAGTGACATTTGTATTTAACCAGGGTGTCACAAGCTATAGTGGTACTTAGGTATCATTGTTAATTGGTTCTGGGAAATGCAATGAGTACCAAAAATGATGAGTACCAAACAGATTTTTCCCATAAGGAAAAATGTAGTGAGTCACAATTCCCATAAGGAATAATGTAGTGAGTCACAATACGACAAGCTCTAGCTTATGTGTTGAGTACCAAGCAAACGTTGAGTACCGGGGCAAAATGTTCATGTCAAAATGTGTTGAGCACCAAATTCCATGAGTTTCAAAGCAGTTGAGTACCACTGTACTTTACGAGAGGTAAACAAATTTTCTTTTTAGGAATATAATTTGGGATCTGATCACTTTTTACATTTTCAACCCCAAAGAATTTCTGGGAATTTTACTGTACGATTTGAAGATAAAAATATTCATAGCAGGTAACCTGTTCTTTTGTAGATTTGAAATCATAGACCTAGTCCCCTGTACCATTATGCAATTCACATTTTGCTTCCTGTCGTTTTCCTTTGAGGATAATTTCACTCTTGATGCAACATTAGGCCATAAAATACTGTGAATTTGAAAACTACAACAGTAAAACAGCATCCCATCAAATCTGTTTCCATATGCAAATCTAATATTGTTCTTTGCTTTTTCCAGATGGAGTTGATGAGAAAGATGAGTAAACTTGCTCTATGGATGATTGGAAAAGTTTAGGATCTGCCTCAGAATGGCTTGATCAATTTATTTTATATGACACTCAAAATAATCAAGCTGTTCGGATTTAAAATTGAGATTCTGTGGACTGGATCTCTCAGCTTGTTCTAGGCAAAAGCAGCCATCATTGATGGTTTAGTTTTGGTTTGTTCAAAACCTCTAATGGGAATTGGGCTGATCTTGTTACAGGCTTTTTAATTGGGTAGGGATATTCAACCCATTTCATTTTTAGTTTTGTAGTTTATGCAATTCTGAATTATAATAGGAATGGGCAGGCTTAATTCATCTTAGCCATCTATACTCTAAAATATAAATGAGGCAAATTCCTGGAAGAAAAGTAGTAATATTAAGATACACGCACAGCCTAGATTGGATGCAAACTATCTTAAAGCCCTGCAGAAAAATCTTCAGGCAATTCTACAGTTATGTTTTGGTTAAAGTCTTTATTTTTCTTTATAAAAAGCAAAGACTGATATTTCTGATGAGGTATTCACTTTTGTCTACTTTATTGTGTGAACTTTTCTTGAATGGGACTAAGGATATGTGATAGTTAATTGGGGAAGAAAGAGATATTTTATAATTGACAATAAAAAAAGTTAATTTAGCTCGCACTAATGTACCTTTGAAAAGTTATCTGGACAAATTGGAGAATGTTCTGTACATACCAAATATATTCATTCTATTCTTTTAAACGCATGTTGAACCTCATTAACCTTCATGAGTCATTTGTATTCATCAGGATTCCAAGTATTCCCTCATCAACGGTTGTTACTGATTTAATATGTTTCTTTTCCATCATCTGAAAGTGTTCAGAGCTGACTTTTACATAAGTCAAAGCAACATTAGGAGAGAATTAACAACATTTCTATTTTTAAATAAAATAGAGATGGTAACCTCTCTTAATTGTGCTTTATCAAAAAAATATATATATCGTTGACTGTCTTGCTGAGGTACTATGTACAGTATATGGGCCCTATTAACAGTTAGTTTATAGTATGAGTGAATAAATTAGCTGTTAGAAATTACACTGTATACTAATAGATGATGGGAGCTTATCAGTAGTTTTAATAAGTGACATACTGTATATCATAAAAGTAAATAATTAAAATCCATATAGCGCAGATGTCATCGACTGTATATGATCTAGTGCTAATCCCATCAGAAAAGACCATGCTGAAAAACTGTGCTTTGAAGCAAACTATTTTTGAGCATGTTTACAATTTAAAAATGCTATAATAATAATAATCATATCACTATTAAATACATTAAATAGACAATAAAAGCTGATACAAAACCATTAAACACCTGTGTGCAAAGTCTACAAATGCACAGAGATGTATCCTCACAGTGATTGCAGCCATGTGCAGAGAAAGGTTATTATGTGTCTTTGTATGTTTCCATGCAGTGATAGGATTCTGCACATCTGCAAAGCACACCCAGAAGTATTTCTCTGGACGCGTGCTAAGCATGCCTTGCAAGAAGAAATTGGTTATATATCTTGTCACATTTTGATTAATTTGCCTATGCAGAAGCAAGCATGTACAAGGATACTGTAAATGTCTCTCACTTAAAGGGGTATGCTGGATATGTGTCCAGGCATGTCTGAACAGAGGCCAAGTTTCAGTCTGACATTTTTAAAAAAATGCTCCATATGCTTTCAAAAAAAACCAAAGCCCTATGGTTTGATAATAGTAACTTCTCCATCGTGGGTGGAGCCATCATTCAGGATGGGTTGACCTCGCCCATCAGCCAATGAGGACTGAGTCTGTTTTCCTTATGCCGGGATACGCCTTGTGCCATCCCAGCTTAGACTCGGTCCTCAGTGAGGTCGATTGTGGCAAGTCTAGCTCCCATCCTGAATTTTGAGCTTCGTTGTTCGGATAGCCTGATTTTCTCTCAGTTTCGAATTTCTGCTGACTGTGACTCTCGGTCTCTCCTTCCCATCGAGAGACTGACAGTTGCGAGAGCTTCGGCTCTGGGTTGTGGCGGAGCTTCGGCTCCAGCTGGCTGTCGGGAACTGAGTGGGGGCCCTGTGTCATCGATCCTCTGGGGGTTCCCCCCTCGCGATCTGACAGGAGAGCTCCGGGCTCTCATCTTCAAGGGCGGAGGGCGTTTGCTGCGCTCCTCACATTTTCCGGCGGTGACCAGTGTTCCGGTGCTTATTGATTGGCCTCTCATTCGGAGAACGTTGGACTCGAGAGCCCAGGCCACAGGAGCTCGTCACCCTCCCTCTCCAGCCGTTCCCATCTGGCTGTAACCCGTTAGGGTCGCCGTTTTCTGCTGGAGCGTCAGACGCTGGAGCCTTGGCTCGCGTGCTCCGCGACTCCCCCCCACCCGGTCTCCTTCTTATTTCGGCGGCCAAGTTCTCGTCAGCGCCCGGATCAGCTGTTGTGCTGCCACTGCCAGTTCGTGACTCTTGGCCCTCTGAGCCTGCTCGAGCCAGTCTCGTCCGCACTGAGACTTATCAGGGATTAGGAGACCGGAGGGTTGGCGGCTGAGGCCCTTTGAGCTTGCTCGGGCCGGGGTAAGAGCCTGAGCTGCCCGTGTTCCCGCCATTTCTGGCGCGGCAGTTGGAGCGGCCATTTTGCTACGCCCGGCTTGATTGCGCCCTCAAGATGGCGGTCGCTGTTCGCCCCAGCGACAAACCGGGTGGCAAGCGCATAAGAAAAACTGACAGGCCAGTTCTGGATGATGAGCAACCTCACTCCTCAGGCCTCGGTATGTCTAAACGCCACCATGCCACAGCAGTGGTCTCTAAGGCGACCCAGAGGGCGGAGAGACGCCGTGATAAGGCGCTACAGAAGCTGGTTGCCAGATCCTCCAAGAACAGACCCTCTGGCAAACCCTGTACTGATCGCCCCCCCCAATGACACTGTCACTTCTCAAGGGGGGGAGGGGCAAGAGCTGTTGGCCCTAGATTCTGTGGGTCTGGCTACGGCGGAGCCTGATTTGTGGGGCCCAGGGGGCTTATTGGTTCCTTTTGCTGGTCCTTCCCATCGTGCAGCAGATCACGGGCCTTCTCCTCTGGCCAATTCGCAGGGAGACACCTTACCGGCGTCGACTGGCCCTCCTCCTTCTTCCGCTGGGCTTGATCCTGCTAACCTGCAGCATTTGATCGCTGCAGCGGTGCATCAGGGCCTTTCGGCCGGTCTGCGTGCCATGGGCAGTACGTTCCCGTTAGGCACGGGTGGCTCAAGTGAGGTTCTTCAGCCATCATCTCGGGCTGGCCCTTTGTCCAGTCAGCGATTCCAGGACGATTTCTCTGACATCTCGGAGGATGTCAGCCAGGGGGATTGGTTAGAAGATGTAGAGGGTGCTCCGCTGGAGCTGTCGGAAGATGAGTCCTTGGGGCCCGACCAGCCGATTGCGTCTGGCCTTTTTTCCCCGGCCTTATTCAAGTCCCTGTTACATAAGGCGCGGGCGACGGCAGGGCTGGATGCCCCAGCTCGGGAAGGGGCTGCCGCCCAGGGCTCCAACCAGGACCCCCTCTTTTCCGAGATCAAGCCGGAGACCTCCTACGTCCCTACTCCACAGCTCTTTCTGGATACGGTCCTCAGACAGTGGTCTAACCCTGCTTCCGGTCCCTCTCCTTCTTCAATGGAGTGGAGATTCTTCAATGTGGCTCCGGAGCTGTCAAATCTGCTCGCTCCTCCGGCTGTGGATCCTCCTGTCCTGGGCCTTTACACACCAACGGCCATGCCTGGTGAATCGGAGGAGCTGCTCAAGCCTGAGGACAAGCGGCTGGAACAGGCCCTCCTCAGAAGTCACCAGGCGGCTGCCTGGGCTGTCAGGGCTTTGTCCACTTCCTCCTTTTTTGCCAGGACCTCGCTCCTGTGGCTGCGTCAGATCCAGGAGCACTTGCCTGCTTCTAACCTCAGGGCGCAACAGGATCTGAAAAAGCTGTTTGCGGCCTCTCAGTTTATGGCGGATGCCACCCTGCATGCCTCACGCTTCGCGGCCAAGGCTATGGCTGCGTCTGTAGTGGCAAGAAGAATGCACTGGCTGCGGCAGTGGCCTGCGGACACCCGACACAAGTGGCGGCTGGCGTCGGGTCCAGTCCAGGGGTCTCACCTGTTTGGAGAGTCGTTGGAGCCGATACTGGTGGAGTCCCGGGACCGGAGGAAGATTCTTCCATCTCTGTCCAGGAGGGGTAACTTCCGGCAGGCCCCCTTTACCGTCACCCCTTTCGGGCGGTGGACCAGGGCTCCAACTCCTCCCGGGTCCCTGGTCCCTTCGGCTCCAGACAACGCATGCCTCAGGATAGGTCCGGGAGGGGCAGGTAGGCTAGGCGCCCCTTCATAGGGGGGTCAGGGTCCCGTCCTTTCAGGCGCTCCAGATGGTGAGGGCTTTTCCTTCCCGATTGGGGGTCGTCTTTCTTTGTTTTCGGAGTCTTGGTTTCGGTCCACCCAGGATTCCTGGGTCAGGCGAACCATCAAACATGGTCTTTTGTTGGAGTTCCTTTCTGCCCCCCCCCCGAATCTCTTCGTCCGCTGTCCGGTGCCCAGCGTTCCATCCAAACGGGCACTTATGGATTTGGCGGTCCAACACCTGCTGGACATTAGGGCCATCCAGCGGGTGCCCCGGGACCAACACGGCAGGGGTTTCTACTCCATTTTGTTTGTGGTGCCCAAGACTTCAGGGGGATGGAGGGCGATTCTAGATCTGAAACGCATAAACAGGTTTGTCTCGTATCGCAAGTTTAGGATGCACTCCCTTTCCTCCATCTTGGCCTGCCTCCGTAAAGGAGACTTTATGGCTTCCCTGGATCTTACTGAGGCCTATCTGCATGTGCCTATCCATCGGCACCATCGTCAATTCCTTTGATTTGCTTATGCAGGTAGGCACTTCCAGTACAGGGCTATGCCTTTTGGCCTCTCCTCTGCCCCTAGAGTCTTCACGAAGATCCTAGCTGTCCTGGCGGCTCACCTTAGGTCCCTCCCTGTGCACGTCCAGTGTTACCTGGATGATATTCTAGTGCACGTGCCTACTGGGGCCCTCGCGTTGCACAATCTCCAGGTAACCATCCGGACGCTGCGACAGCATGGGTTCGAGATTAATCTGGAAAAGAGCCATCTCTCCCCTTCCTCTTCTATTCTTCATTTAGGTACTATTATAGATTCCCTGGAGTGTAGGGTCTCCCTTTCCCAGGAGAGACAGGTCAGCATTACGGACCTGGTGTCCCTTGTACAATGCAAGCGCAGGGTCCCCCTGGCGCTTTTGTCTTCTCTCCTGGGGAAAATGATCTCATGTATTTCCATCACCCCTTGGGCGCACCTATACTCTAGGGAACTCCAATGGTTCCTTTTGCCCTTCCAGAAGGCGGGTCAAGGAACGTCCCAGCGATGGGTTTTGGTTCCTCCTGTAGTCCTTCGCTCCCTCGCCTGGTGGAGGTCGCCGGCACTGTCAAAGGGCTCCCTCTTCGTCGAGCCCCAACGGGTCGTGGTTACCACCGATGCCAGCCTCTCGGGCTGGGGGGCTCACGTACTGGATCACATCGCCCAGGGTCGGTGGGGAGCAGCGGAGGCCTCCTGCTCCATAAACTGGTTGGAACTTCGGGCGGTGTCCCTGGCACTTTGGCACTTCTGCCACCTGGTGGCGGGTTGCCACGTCCTCGTCCTAACGGACAATACTACGACGAAGGCGCATGTGAACAGGCAGGGGGGCATGCGCTCCCGGTCCCTTATGCGGGAGGCCCTTCGCCTGGGTCTGTGGGCAGAACGTCATCTTCTGTCACTAGTTGCAGATCACATTTCGGGGGTCGACAACGTGCAGGCGGATTGTCTCAGCCGCTTGGCCGTGGACCAGGCGGAGTGGCGCCTGCATCCGTCTCTCTTCTTTCAGATATCGGAGAGGTTCAGGCCTCCGTTGGTGGACCTTTTTGCGACCCCAGAAAATGCGCAACTCCCTCGCTTCTTCTCCCGGTTTCGAGCCCAAGGGGCAGAGGGTGTGAACGCCTTGCGGAGCCCTTGGCCCCCCGGCCTCCTTTATGCTTTTCCTCCCCTGCCAATCCTGCCCCAGGTGGTTCGCAAGTTGTTGGAGGAGAGGGCGGAGCTCATCCTCCTGGCCCCGTATTGGCCCCGCAGGGCCTGGTTTGCGGACCTCCGGGAGCTGTCGGTGACCCCCCCGTGGAGATTGCCTATGTCTGAAGATTCTCTCAGCCAGGGGGCTCTTCTACACCCGGATCCCGGGTGGTGCCAGCTGACCGCATGGTGGTTGAGTGGGGCTCTCTAAGGGGGCGGAGTTACGATCCTGCGGTTATCCTCACTATCTTGGCTTCCCGTCGTCCGGCTACCCAGAGGATTTATGCGTCTACTTGGAAGGCCTTTTGCAGCTGGTGCGAGGCTGAAGGTCTGTTGCCTTTTCGGCTTCCCCTGCCCAAGGTGTTGTCCTTCAAAGGGGGCTGGACCGCGGTCTGGCGCCTAACACCATTCGGAGACAGGTCGCGGCTCTATCGTCTCTCCTTTCCTCCGACCAGGCGGCTTCGTTAGCACAGTGCCCGACGGTCCGGAGCTTCCTCCGGGGTGCGAGCAATCTCCGTCCCCCGCCGGTTCGTCGTTTTCCAACCTGGGACCTCCCGAGGGTACTACAGTCCCTCATGGAGCCTCCGTATGAGCCGCTTCGTGAGGCCCTCTGGCATCTGTCGTTCAAGGTCTCATTTTTTATTGCGATTACATCGGCGCGCAGAATTTCGGAGTTGTCAGCCCTGTCCGTTAGGAAGGATCTCTGCGTGTTCCACCCAGATAGGGTGGTCCTCAGGTTAGACCCATCGTTCCTTCCTAAGGTTAATTCACCGTTCCACCGGGCGCAGGAGCTTGTCTTGCTGAATTTTTGCCCGGTGCCGAACCATCCGTTGGAGAGACGCTGGCACTCCCTGGATGTACGGCGGGCCCTCCGTATCTACATACAGTGGGCTCAACGTTTCAGACAAACGGAAGCGCTTCTGGTGGCCTTTCATCCGCATTCCTTGGGTCGCAAGGTGTCGTCTTCCACCATCGGCCACTGGCTCAGGGGCACTATTGCCAAGGCGTATGAGCTCGCTTCTCTCCCTCGACCAGCAGGGATAACGGTGCATTCGACTTGTAGTGCAGCGTCTTCGGCAGCATGGGCGGCTCAAGCGCCTTGGGAGGAGGTGTGCTGGGCGGCGGTGTGGGCTTGTCCCACGCCGTTTATTCGGCATTATAAAATAGACTCCTATGCTTCCGCGGAGGCGGCCTTCGGTCGGCGAGTATTGCAACGTGTGGTCGAGGAGGCCTCTTCAGGATCTGAGATGGTGCCCACTCTTTGACGGGACTTTTCGCTTTGGTATGTCCCATCCTGAATGATGGCTCCACCCACGATGGAGAAGGGGCGTTGGTCCTACCTGAGACGCCTCTTCTCATAGGGTGGAGCCATCATTCAGTCCCCCCCTTGATTTGTTTCGGCTGTTTGCTTCGGTCTTCTTGTTGGGGTGTCGTTACCTTCTTCGTTTTCTGGCTCATCGGGGGACTCTGTACTTGCTTGGGGCTCGTTGGGGGTCTTCTTGACTGGACTGAATCTGATTGGACCTGTGGTGGCGGTGATCTGGATGGGAGTTCGACTTCATTTCTTCTACTTGCCACGTCGAGTCTGGTCGTCGGATTCGTCTAAGCTGGGATGGCACAAGGCGTATCCCGGCATAAGGAAAACAGACTCGGTCCTCATTGGCTGATGGGCGAGGTTAACCCATCCTGAATGATGGCTCCACCCTATGAGAAGAGGCGTCTCAGGTAGGACCAACGCCCCTTTTGACACCAAAGAGAAGCTTCAATATTCTGCAAATAGTTTTATATCATTGGAGTTACTCTTCAGCAACCAGCAAATCAGAGATATGTTTTTCAGGGCTTTCCAGGCGGTACAAAATGGTTGAGCCTCCGGGGGGGGGCGGTTTAATAAGTTTCAGTTTATCTGGTCAGGAACCTCTGCTGCATATATTGTAGACTTCAGTCTTATTTTCATGTATGCTCTTTAAAGAATGGCATGCATGCATCTCATTGTACATTTGATTGGTGACCATAGTTCCAGTAGTAAGCATCCCATTTCACAGTAGTCCCATCTGATGAATATGGATGCAGGAATGCTTGAAATGAACTTGAAATTCTACATTATTTATTTCTGTGGAAAAATTGATTACCTTTATAGACTTTCAGACATTGTGAATTTGATGCTTCATTCTGCTAAAGGAAAGAACAGAGTTCATAAATATTATTTTGCCTCTAAAGTCATAAAATCCATTTACTAAATCTATTCTCAAAAAGGTCTTAGCTGTGAAAACAGTACAAACAGTTGGATAATTTATAAAAGTTATAAAATCTCATACTGAAACAGTCACATATGCTTCTGACTTTATGCCATCACCTCATTTTGATATCAAAAACTAATTTCATTAGTTCTAAATTCTTAAAACCTTTACAAACCAGACTCAGGACAACTGATTTGGGCAATACTTTTGATAAAGGTGATTAAATTGTCTTTGTTTTACATGCTGACACAGATAAACAAGGTTAGCAAAACAACAACAATAATATATTTTTCTCCACATGTATATATTTTATTTTAAAGTACAGTAGGGTTGGATTAAAAATGTGAAATACCAGCAATATTGGATACTTCACAATAATGGCAATTCAGCCCCAATATTTGCCATTACTAAAAGTAAATTAGTGTCTTTCTCAATGCAAATATATATACACATACACATACACACACATATACACATATACACATACACACACACACTATGTATAATCAAAGTCATTAGGGAGTACTATATACATATATATATACATACAACATACGTACATACATACATACATACATACATACATACAT
>QLTV01003402.1:465759-476348 GCA_003457575.1 Thermophis baileyi
TATATATAGAGAGAGAGAGAGAGAGAGAGAGAGAAAGAGGAGCTGGAAATTTATTTTTTTATTGAATTGATACATTTCCAAATCCACCAAGACTCCTGGCAGCTTATAAGGATAGGAAAAAATACTGTAAACATTGAAGCAGTCATGGTAACATCCAAAACAACCAATTTCAACTTCCAACAACATCAATATCAAACCAAATTAAATAATATATTGAAACTATTAATGAAGCTCATTGGAAGAAAACTTAGATTTATACATCTCCCTAGTATTTATGAGGTCATCTATCTATCGTCAGTTTAAAAGGATGAGATACATTTATAATAAATGAATAATCACTTTGGGGATAGTGATGAAATGGTAAAGTCAATAATTTGCAGTTAGAAACTAGATTAAATTTGTTTAAACTAAACATGCATACAAAAAAATCAAGAGTGTAATATATATGCAGTAAATATTTGAGATGCTAGTCAGAAGTATGTTATTTGGGTTATTTGTCTCAGAATCATAGAATCATAAGACTGGAAGGGACCTTGGAGGTCTTTTAATCCAACCCCCTGCCCAAGACAGGAGACTTTATTTCATCTTGGACAAATGAGTGTCCAATCTTTTCTTGAAGATCTCCAGTGATGCAGCAGTCATAACTCCTGGAGGCAAGCTGCTCCATTGATTATTTGTTTTTAGGGTTAGGAAATTTCTCCTTAGTTCCAGATTGGATCTCTCTTTAATGAGCTTCCACCCATTGCTTTTTGTCCTGTCTTCAGGTGGTTTGGAGTGTAAGTTGATCCCCTGTTCTCTGTGACAGCCCCTCAAGTACTGGAAGATAGCTATCATGTCCTCTTAATCCTTCGCTTTGTTAGGCTACACATACTTAGTTCCCTTAACTATTCATCATACGCTTTAGCCTCCAGACCCCTTATCATCATTGATGTTCTTCTCTGTACTCTTTCTAAGCTCTCAGCATCTTTTTTTGTATCGTGGTGATCAAAACTGGATGCAATATTCCAAGTGTGGATTCTTTACTGCAATATAGAGTGATATTATCAGTTCTAGTGATCTTGATGCTACGATCCCTCTGTTGAAGCAGCCTAGGACTGCATTGACTTTTTTGGTAGCTGCAGCACACTACTGGCTCATATTTAAGTGGTAGTCCACTAGGTCCACTGGTGATCCACTAGATCCCTCTCACAGTTACTACAGTTGAGTAGGTACTGCTTGTTCTGTAGCCGGCATTTAGTTTTTCTGCCTAAGTGCTGGACCTTACTTTTTTCACCAATGATCTGTATCTTGTTGCCTAGGGCTCAATGCTCAGCTATGTCAAGATCCTTCTGAATCTTGAATCTATCTTCCAAAGTGTTCACAATTTCCCCTAGTTTGGTGTGGTCTGCAAATTTGATGAGTTCCCCTTCTACCCCCTCATCTAAATAATTTATGAAGATGTTGAGGAGCACTGGGCCCAAGCATAACCTTGAGATAGTCCACTGCATACTTCCCTCTATATAATGCACTTCCATTGAGGACTACCTGCTGAGTGTGGTTGGTCAGCCAACTGTGAATCCGTCTGGTGGTGGTACTGTCTATCCCACATTGTTCTATTTTGTCAAAAACTAGATCGTGTTCTACTTTCTCAAATGCCTAAAGTCCAAGTAAACTATATCTACAGTATTTCCCTGATTCACCAATTTAGTCACTTTATCAAAAGAAGGTAATACGGTTTGTCTGGCATGATGTTTTTTTTAACAAACCCATGCTGGCTTCTAATGATCGCTTTGTTCATTTCTAGGTGCTCACAAATCTGCTGCTCAATTATCTTTTCCAGAATTTTTGTAGGTATTGATACCAAGCTAGTTTTCTGGATTCACTTTTTTCCCCTCCTCCTTGAAGCTTGCAATCACATCAGCTCTTTCCCAGTCCTCTGGCAGTTCCTCGGTGCTCCAGGAGCTCTGAAAGATTTTGTTCAGTGGTTCTGAAATCACATCTGCCAGCTCCTTCAGAACCATGGGATGTAAACCATCTGGTCCTGGCTATTTGAAATTGTCTAAAGTGGATAGGTGTTCTTTCATCTATTTCTTATCTATTTGGATCTCCATTCCTGTTCTGTCTCCCACTGTGCTGCTTTTGATAGGTTAGGCTTTTTGTTTTTGTTTTTTGCATAAAGACAGATGGAAATAAGAAATTAAGCAGCTCCGCTTTCTCCATGCTCTGCCATCTTCTTGCCATCTTCTTCCATTAGTAAACAGAACATTTCCTTGACTTTTTACTTGTTTTTTTTAAATATTGAAATAGTTTTTTTTTACTTTTGCAGTTTGATTATTTTATATCCTAAAACTGCAGCTACCTAATATTATGACTTGTGGGAAATATATATCCGATGGAAAGTTAAGCTCTATTGAGACATTTATTTCAAGGTATACTTAAATATATATTTGAAACTCTATTCAGAAGTATGATGCTTTATTTGATTACTTTTCAGTAAATAGAAGTTATGGAATAATGGGTAGCATTCATATTTATTGTATTAAATGTAGGTGTCAGCGTGAAGGTAGACACAGTTATGTGTTACTGTTCAAAATTCATCGGCAAACATACAATCTAAAATTATACTGAATAGTGATTTTTTAATCCAATTACTGAAGAGTAAGTTTACCATATGTTCTTGGATTCTGACATAGCAATTGCTATTATGCTGAAGTAAGGACACATCCATGCATCATTTTATTTTCTAAATTTCCTGACATATTCTGAGTCTGACATATTCTTAAGGTTGTCCTGCATTTCTTTCTCTTTGTAATTGCAATGATATGGAAAATAATGGCTGTGCAAAACAATTAGGGATGGTAGCAATTAGTTGATTTGTTTCAGATTTAACTTCTATTTAATAAATTGGATAAATTGGACATTACTTCACCAAAACGCTTTGATTTTCCTTAGATTCCTGGGAATTCTGCGTGTGGTCTTATATAAGCCTGTGTTTGTACATTGTGTTTAATGTTCTGCATGTTAAAAATAGAGTCTTAATGTCTGAACATTTGCTTCAAAACAAAATTTTTATGTTTAGGGTTTAGATTGCTGCATTTTTGGTATGTAGTCCCTGAGCAATACAAAAATTTGTTTATAATTTTTAAATTTTAAAAGTACAATGGCTTATGTGGTTGTTACAAAAGCTGCAGATTTTTCTAGATTTCTTTATTGTGAAAGAAATTACAAGAAACAGATTGGTGGTAGTGAGGCAGCTTGAGAAGACAGTCAACTAGGCTCTGTCTGATGTTATGAAGGATTCAGATTGTAGCAATGACTGCCTTGAGGATTGCTAGGCAACCTTAGCCTCATCCTGAAGCCATCAAACCATTCATGTAGATTGTAATCTGAACATCTTCAGTCAAAGCAATTTGGATCTTCAGTCCACATATCATTAGCTCTCCTTCATTTCTCTTGCTTTGCCATTGTCCTGATTTTTGTACTAATGCATAACTGAGCAACCACAGTCATTTATTTATTTATTTATTTGATTTATATAGCCATCTACCTTACCTTAAGTAGCTCTGGGTGACTTACAAGATTAAAAGATACAAATCCACCAAACATAATCGCCTGGCACCCAAAGATAAACAATGATCTCATTTCCTATCAGTAATAGCAGAATTTATCTATCCATCTGACCCAAATGCCTAGTGAAACAGCCAAGTCTTTAATGCCTTGCAAAAGACTAAAAGAGGTGGGGACATCAAAATCTTTTTCAAAATCCATCAAAATTGCCATAACTTTTACCCAGCCAAGCCACAGTTGAGAATAAGATCTGACAATCATGATTTTGGTAGTTTGAACATGTCTGCAAGGTGAATGTAGCACTCTTGCCCAAGTGATTGCTGGAAAGGAAACGTTCACTTGGTTGGGAAAAAAAGGAAAAAAACTGCCCTTCAAAAAAATCTGGATCAGCTGATATAAAAGCGGAAGCATAGCGGTGGTATTCTAATGTCACAGAAATTATGTGCATCTGCTTAGGACAGAGAACATTGAAAGGGTAACTGCAGGGTATTAGCCATGGTGGTGACATATTACAATTTACAAGGCCATCCACATGAATTAATCTTTATATAATAGAGCTATCTGGTGATCTTAAAAAGTCACACAATTTATCTCTTTTTAAAATTAATCTATGCCATGGTTGTTTCTAGTTGGACCCACAGATTGATCTTTGATGCCTTTCATTGCTTTGATTAATGACATAACTCTTTTACTAATATAGAGAAGAGGAAAATTGGTTGCCACCCTTTGTCACCTCTGTGGCACATGTGGTATTCCCTGATAATATTAAAGATAGTACCAGCCACTTTGGCAGATTTGGGTCAATATGTCACTTGTGCAAGGAAAGCTCACAATATTTTATGCCTCCGAAGTTGTCTAATCTAAAGCTTCCTTCCAATTCAGCGTATTGTTTCTTGTATGACATCAGCTAGGGAAATGTGTAATATACACTGGATGATATATTAAAGATGTCTATAAATAATAAAAAGCAATGTGTTGAGTATGGACATAGTAGTATAGAAATGTATGAGTTTTTGATGTAAATGTTTACCAAATATAAGTTGGTGTGATAAAGGTATTGTTCTAATATGGATTGGGGAATAGTTCTAATAGCTAATACAGATATCATTGTCTTTTGTTTGTTTAAGTATTTAGCTTCTGTTCCATAATAGCTTCAAAGTCAGCAAAAAAATTTTTTTTAAAAAAATTTACATTGAAACAAATATCTATGAATAAAGTTGCAATTTGGCATGTATTGTCTGTTGTGTTTCTTGTTGACCAGGGAGATAATAGGTTGGTAGATGATTTTTTGTATTGTTTTCTTTCCATATTAAATAGTTTGGTAGACAATGGTAAAATGTATGAATTATACATTTTGCATAAATATTTCATTGGAAGATAACAGGATTATTGTGATTTCAATCACAGAGTTGATGTCTAGGAATTAATTATGTATCCTTGTGCTTCAAAGAAAATAATCTCAATTTAAAAAGTTTGCCTTGTTTATGAAAAATATGAACTGCTAATAAAATAGAGGTCACTTTTTCATGTAAGGTAAATGTTTTCAATTAATTTAACAGTATTTTCTGTACATTGCTTAAACATTGAATCTTGTTTTTATTAAATACTACATAGAAACTATAGTTGTATGTACAATATCTTTTCCCCAAGGTTTTGTGGAGAAATAATTATTTTTAATGATTCAGAAAGGTTGACGATGCCATTATTTAGGACTGTATCTTTTAATATTATCACCAGATGGGAAGCAATTACAACTGTTGAAAGGGAAAAAATTAGCACAGAGGTGAGACATTTTATAACATTTATTGAAGATTAAAGGTAACCATTTCAGTGTTTTTAAGTGTCTCTTCACATCTGTCAATGAATTTGAATCCATGGATCTTACCAGTTACATTTAATTAATAAAAACCTTCCTTTGTTATTGAATTCAACTGAGTATATAAAACACCACTTTAAAGATATATGAATAAGGTTTTCTAGTGTGCTTGATGATCAAAAAATATCCACAAGTGTTAGAGTATGAAAGTCTTTTGCATTTTAGAGAAATGCTCAATTACAAAGTCAGCTATAAAAATTTCAGCTATAATGATCACAGTGTGCAAAATCATTTATTTAGAATAACAATATTTAATGGTTGAGATTAAAATGTTTCTAGGTCTCTTGGTTGGTGACAAGCTTTGAGATGTCTCCTTTTTGTATTGTTATTTAAAATGGCTCTATGGAAGATGTCTAGGCTGTCATCAAGAAGAAAGAAAGATAAATACTTATCAATTTTGTATGTGGACTGTAGCATTTTTTCCATTGGATGTTATGACTTTTCTTTTTCGATACTTCCACATAAGGTGGTAGGTTGGTTATTGTTACTATTATTATTATTACTACACACACACACACACACGCACGCACACGTATGTATGTATGTATATATATTTCTTATTATATTTAACATAAAACACACACACACATGTCTGTCTGTCTGTCTGTCTGTCTGTCTGTCTGTCTGTCTATTCCTCAATTTACAACTGTAATTGAGCCTGCAAATAAGATAATGAGTATTGTCATCTATCTAATCCATCTACTCCATCCATCCATCCACCTACCTACCTACCTACCTACCTACCTACCTACCTACCTACCTACCTACCATCTTATTATATTTAACATAACTGCTATATAGAGTTTCCTAGAGCTTTAGGAATTACATTCATATCTCTGTGAGGTGAACCGAAGAAAATATTCCAACATATCTTGTTGATTCCATACACATTGTACAGACATACAGTGTTACTCAACATGCAGGTGGTTTTTTGGTATATATTCAAGAATACTTTTTAAAGTGGAAAATACTTCTGGTTTTCCCCCAGACTCTAATGATCCAGCTGTTCAGGGGGATAGGCCAGCTAGTTTTTGTAAATATAACATCTAGTATAGGTAGAACTTCGTATATTTGAACATGGTCCAGCTACACATTTCCCTTTTTTGGAATAGGGATTTTTATTTTTACATTCTTAGAGGATAGCCAAGTTATAAGGTTTGGCAGATGTCATTTTAAGTTGGATGTATGTATAGTGTCAGATTCTTTTTACGTTTGCCATTTCCCTGTAGCACAATAGATGCATTTTAGAGGTACATTCCAAGCATGTCAATGCATGTGAGTGCAAAATATTTTGTTCATTGCAAATAATAAAGAATAAACAATATTTATTCTTTTAGCCTTTAATTAGTGCAGCTTAATGGGACCTAGGAGACGCATATTAGGCTTTTGGTTGCTTATCAATAATTGTAACGAATTTAATTGCTTGCTTTTTTGACCTTGCTGTACCTTGCCAAGAATCTTTTTAGTTTGGAACAGGCTATAAATATTGTAAATGAACAAATAATAGTGTCTTGAATAAACATAATTGCAGGAAACTGAAAAATTGCTTTGATGCTTTCCCTGTATTCAAAGAAATTTGTTTTCATTATACGTAAACCTTAAGTTTATATGTATCTGTCTGTAAGCATAGGTCTTAATATGTTGTGCTGGCTTCTAGGCTTTAACAGCTGACTTGGAAAAGAGGGACAACCAGCAGCAAAGGATGATGAGCCAACTGAAAGAGATACAGAGCAACTATAAAATCTGTGAAAATGAGTGCAGAGCTGCAGAATTACAGGTTACAGAGCTAGGTCAGCAACTAGAAGAATCGATCAAGGAAGCAGAGAAGTACCTAGCTGAATTCAAACAATCTGAAGTACTAAGGCTAGAGACTGAGAAGAAAAAGGAAGAATTAAAACTCAAAGCTCAGGAATCAATTCGACACTGGAAGCTAAGGTGTAAAAAACTAGAACATGAAAAAGAAAAACAAACTGAACTTCATAGCCAGTTGATAAAGAAGAACAATTTGGTATGGTATACATTTTTTTTATTTCCTTTAATCAATAACTTTGCATTATGTAAATATTTGCAGTTCTTCCAGTACAGTTTAAAAACAGTGCTTCCTAAACCTGGATAAATTACCCAAATTGAGTAAAACTGATTTTTCTTTGGGTAATGTCACACAAGCCCATTACTCAATCAAACAGTGGCACTTAAATAAGGACTCTCTGATAAGCTGTAAAAAGGATTTTCTGATAAGCGGTTTTGGGTAATGAAGAAAAAAGTTTGGAAAGGACTGGTTTAAAACTATTGAAATTAATTCGTGTAACTGTTATTAACTATTATTAAAACACATTACACTAGTAGCGATTGAGGAGGCCTGATGAGATGACTTTCAGTAGAAAACACTGAAATAACAAAAAAGTATAATTTAATCAAAAGACAAGGTAATTTTTTAACATTTAAAACTGATCACAGATGGAAATTGAGTGAAGTCCAAATCTAGTCCAACTTAGATTATACTTACTTAAATCACTAAAATCAATTAGTCATGACTAATTTATCTCGAGTTAATATCAGTGGGCCTATGCTCATTAGACTCACATGTTTTCTCCCTAATGCTATACTAGATCAGTCTTTGACTAGCACAACTATTCTCACACTTCTTCTATAAGAAACATTATAAATTAAGAAGGGAATGATATAGAATTGGTTCCCTCTACCTTGCCTCATCAAAATTGGGAACTCTGTAATGTACTTAAAAACTATTACCAAAGAATTTTAAAAAATAATTTCTAGGATTAAAGGCTTAAAACATAAGTTGATTATCGAGTATAATTTTTAGAAAACTGTCCAGTTTTGATCATCCGATAAAATAAAACACATTCTGAGCACATTGTTTTTAGGGATAACTGTATTCTGTCTGGGATACTGTCTTCATTCTCCTGCTGTGTTATGCTGCAAAGATACAAGGCATCTTTTCCTATTAAGTTGCTCTTTATCTCTGTTGGGAATACAACTTCGTGACTTTTCAGTCAACATTAATGGCTGAGATTTTATTTATTTAAAGAACTTATGTGGCTGCCTTTCTTACACAGTGATCCTAGGCAGTTACAGTAACCAATAAAAACTACAACATAAAAACACATTGTACCCTTCTCACTATGGCATCAGAACTACACATACTATTGATTCATTGACTCAACACCCTTCCTACAGAAATACTTAGGGGAAGAGCCAGGTCTTCGTGTTCTTTTGGAAGCTAAAAGTGTAGTTCTCCCCCCACCCTCTCAAAATCTCAGTTGGAAGCTATTTTAAAGGGCCCGGGCTTCAGAAATTGTAGGGACAATACATCTGTGAAGGTAGAATATTGATGAAGGTACAAAGTATGTTATACATTTGGAATTTGGAGTGGCACATAAGCCCTACTTAATAAATAAATAAAGGATGCAAAACAAATGTAAACAATTTGTTTTTCTCTACCCTGTGGCTGATTAAAGATAGGGATTGTACATATGTACTTGGATTTCTTTTATAGCTTTTCCAGCAGGTTTCTTCCTGAGCTTTATAAAGCTAAGCCTCTTGTTTCCAGTAGTGAAAAACCAGACATCTCCAAGAAGCCCACAATCCTCTTTATGTATTTGCTTTTGGAGGTGCAAAATATGTTTTGTCAGATTGGGAGTCAGACAGTCCTGATAGCCAGAATGACTCTGAACTGGTAGTTTATTTGCAGGTTTGACTAGTTGATAGTCTCAATGGATTTTCATTTGCATTCTCTCTAGAAATAGCAGTTCAGTTTCCCAAATAGGAAAATAGGTCACCACTGATTCTAAAAGGATACCCCAGTGTGAAGTTTGAGACTCTTTGGGAAGTCTTTGTCTTGTTTTATTCTGTATTTGCCCAGAAGGAAGGAACTAACAGTTATGCGTTTAGAGCTCAGTAATGCAATATAATTTTCAATTTTGGTGATCAGTTGAAAAATTAACATTTAAAATACCAATTCATATTGAAATTAAATGTTCTTGAATAATGTCCAGAAACAGAAAAAAAATCCCTTAAATACTTAAAGAAGAAGCATATTTTGATGTGATAATAAATATGGGAGAAAAATGACTGGTGTGAAAATAGTAAATTAGCCTTTCTACCCTAGAGGTAAAAACATGCAAAGAGGACAGTTTTGGCAGATAGCCATCAGCAACCTGAAAGCAATAATTAAGCTTATGATTGCAGTTTCAAAATAATCAACTAACATAGGAAACACAGATTTAATACTGAAAAGCTTTTTTTTATATCTTGAGAAGGCTTCAATGTGATATATACCACATTGACAAGTTGGTAGATTTTTTTGCTTGCTTTATAATTAATCATTCATTTACTTTACATTCTGTCAATGCAAATTATACTTAGCAGAATTTAAAAGTTCCCCATCGAAGATAAAAATGCAGATCAACCCTTTAGTTCATAATAGGTCAGGAATTCTTAAAAATCTTCGAAAGGACAGAATAAAAAGGAATATCGGTAAGACGTTTCGGGGGAGGAAGAGAATGTTAACACAAGGTTCTAAGGACCCAAGATTTTGCTGGATGGCCTAATAGTAGGCAACTGCTTAGCAGGAAAAGAGGATAATTTGAATTTAGTCTAAATGTAAATAGCAATGTTTAATACAGGTTGTGTGGAGTGTTTGACAACTTAGGATAGGAGATGAGGTTACACACACACACACACACACACACACACACACACACACATTTTGTATTTTGTCTTTGATGATTTTTATATGATTACTTAAAAGAGGGCTGTGAAAATATCTACAGACCCCTCACATCCTGGACATAAATTGTTTCAACTTCTACCCTCAAAACAACGCTATAGAGCACTGCACACCAAAACAACTAGACACAAGGACAGTTTTTCCTAGAATGCCATCACTCTGCTAAACAACTAATTCCCACAACACTGTCAAATTATTTACTAAGACTGTATTACTATTATTCTTCTCATCCTTCCTAATACCTATCTCTTTCCATTTATGACTATAACCATGTTGCTTGTATCTTTACAATTTATATTGTTTTATTTGTTTCCTTAGTATATGTTGATTGCTTATTTAGTATCCTGTGACTATCACTAAGCGTTGTATCTTATGATTTATGAGGAATGTATTGTTATGATGACTATGATCATGCTT
>QLTV01003402.1:476354-488206 GCA_003457575.1 Thermophis baileyi
TAGTACGATTTGATTGCTTATTAGTAACCTATGACTATCACTAAGTATTGTATCTTATGATTCTTGATAAATGTATTTTTTTTAATGTACACTGAAAGCATATGCACCAAAGACAAATTCCTCTTGTGTCCAATCACACTTGGCCAATAAAGAATTCAATTCAATTCAATTCAATTCAATTCAATTCAATTCAATTCTATTCTATTCTATTCTATTCTATTCTATTCTATTCTATTCTATTCTATTCTATTCTATTCTATTCTATTCTATTCTATTCATATAGTGGAGAAAGCTCAGTAATTCCATTCTCTTAAGATCAGTGCTGGTGGTAGAATTATATTTCTTGGCAAATAAACCAAGAATAATTCAGAAAGGGGATAAAAGCGGTTAGGGCTGGGCAGGTGTGAAAAATGCCAAACCATTCAAATCTGAAAGGGCTTTGACTGGGTAGATAATACCCGAATGTGGAACATATTCAGACTCATGAACATGCCAGAGCCTCTAATTACTCTTTTGAGGAGCTTGTACAATGAGCAAGAAGTTATTGTAAGAACTACCGTAACTTTGAAGAGACTGGTTCAGGAAAAAGAAGAGAGACAAGAATGGATCCGTTTAACTCATAATGTTAAATCTATTATGTAATTAAGTTAAATATTGGAAGAGTAGCCTATTGGAAGAAAAAAACAGCAGGCATCTAATCACTTGAAATAATGCAGATAATGCCAACTTGTTAAATGAAAATGAAGAGTTATTTAGGAAGAGAAAATTAGGTAGTTATGACACACACACACACACACACACACACACACACCTGAGCTGCTTTTATGCTATGGTTTTTTTTTAATTTTACACTTCCTAGAGCTGTGATGGCGAACCTATGGCACGCGTGCCACAGGTGGCACGCGGAGCCCTCTCTGCAGGCACGCGAGCCGTTGACTAGCTCAGCTCCACTGCGCATGTGCGTGTGCCTCCCGCCGGCCAGCTGATTTTTGGGTCAGACACAAGCATGCTTTCTTCTCACTTTCTGCGGCCCATGCCTACCCAGATCTCTGGAGATTCCACCCCAGCACTATTTGGGCATGCAAGGCATTTCCCCCCTCCCAGCTCCGTTTGGGGAAAGGAGGCTTTCCCCCCCCTCCCAGCTCTGTTTGGGGATGGGAGGCTTTCCCCCCCACCGCTGTTTTGGGATGTGAGGCCAAAACGGGGGTTGCACGTGCATACATGGGGGGGTCATGCGCGCATGCGCAGGGGGAGGGACATGCATTATGGGTGTGGGCACTTGCGCACGTGCGACAGTGTGCATGCGCACACTTTCGGCACTCGAGGGAAAAAAGGTTCGCCATCACTGTCCTAGAGTCACTAGTGAAATGGATGGTATGTGATAGATATAATGTTAAATATTAAAATGACAAAGTTAAACTCAACCAGCATGCTTAGTGAACTCACAGTTAACATTGAAGAAGTGAAGACTATAAATAGTTTATAGTTTACAGTTTATAAGTTTTTTCAACTCAAGCATAAAGATGGATAGATTGTTGAGGAAGTAAATTAATTCTAGGGAGGAAGGTAGTGATAAACAATATCATGAAGTATAGGCTATTTCTATGGCAACAAAGATCAGGATAGTTAAATCAATCATTTTCTCCAGTGAAGTTGTGAAAGCTGGATATTGAGTAAGAACAAAGGAAAAAAGATAGATGTCATTAGATTATGGATTTGGAGACAGCTGCTCAGAAAACTATGAACTGCAAGGAGAACTAGTCAGTCCATCATGGAAAAAAATAAAAGTAAACTATTGTTTAGAGTTAAGGAGCATCAAGCATAAATTCATATATTTTAACTATGTGATACTAGAGAGAAACTTGAAAAACTTTCTGTGATTGGCAGAGTTGAGGCAAGTTAAAAAAGGAGGAAGGCAATGAAAGGATCCAAAATCAGGGAAATTATTTGAATGAATAGCTGCAAATTATTGCTAGGGAGACATTAAGTTTAACGGCTTTTACCTGTACAGTTATCAGGATTTGAGTTTAACTCAGTGGCCTGCATGTTTGGTTATTTTTAACAGCAAAAGAAACGATTGTAAGGGAGATACATATTTACTTTGAAAAAATAAATATTGGGCAAAATATAGTTAATCCTTCTAATAACACAGGGGTGTCAAATTTGATTTCATTGAGGGCTGCATCAGGGTTGTGTTTGACCTTGGGGGGGCCGGGTGGACGTGGCTGGGTGAGCGTGGCCAGGGTGAGCATGGCCAACTTGACGTCACTCATGTTGGGGGCACCTGTGATGGGCGGGGCTGGGGGGATCCACTGTCTCCAGCGGAGGAAGGCGAGACCAGGGAGATGGCCAAACCCTTGTCCTCCAGAGGAGCCTTGTCGTCCCTCTTAGGCCACGCAGAGGACTCCTGGATGGCAGCACAGGCTGTCCAGAGCTCTAGGCAGTGGAGGACAAATGCCCAGCCCAGCCCTCAAGCTCCCAGGACACTGGACCCCACAGCCCAGCCTAGCCCCGCTTCCCCGAGGGGATGCCTGGCTGCACTTACCTCCTCCTTGAGGCTGCTGCTGCTGTGCTCACTCTCCTTGGCCAGGTTGCTCATGGTGTGTGCGGGAGGGCAAAGTGTCTGCCTCAGAGGGAGGCCCACTCCCTCTCCATGCAAGTAACCAAAGCATCCTCAGCGATAGGATGGGAGATCACCAGGAGAGGTCAGGAGGAGGAGACAAGGGGATGGCAAAAGGGCAGCAGGGCTGCTGATGGCCAAGTGCTAAGGTAGGACTTCCCTCAGACCCTCCCTCCCTCTCATTAAAATCTCCTTCCTTCCTTCCTTTTTTCTTTTCTTCTTTTTCCTTCCCTCTTCATTTTCCTTTCTTTCTGCTTCCTTCCCCTCTTTCTTTCTTTTTCTGTCCTTGCTCTCTTCCCATCTTTCTTTTTCTTTTTCTTTCCCTTTCCCTTTCTCCTTTCTTGTCCCTTCTTGGATGCTCAAATGCAAAAGGGGAAACATTTCTTGATGCCTCCTTGCCTTGTGATCAAATGCCACTTTTGCTAGTAGTTTGTTTTGCTAGCATTCTGCCAATGAAAACGGAGCTCGGGAGGGCCGTGGGCGCCCCTCCCAAGCTCCATTTTTAGCTGCAATGGCCTGCTCCAGCAAAAACGGAGCTCGGGAGGGCCGCCCGCACCCCTCCTGAGCTCTGTTTTCAGCTGCGACAACCTCCTACAACACTCTGCCAGGTTGTAGATCAGCGCCCGGTCAGTCTAGGCTGGGCTGAGGCCCGCGGGCCGGTCTACAATGAAAATGTTGCTTGAATATTTGAATAATGAAAAGCAGGTAACAATCCTATGAAGTTTGCTTATATCTTTAGTTGGAGGAGTGGTATACCAGTAAACTCCAGACTTGCAAACTATATAATATAAATAGGTATATAATCTACCAATCACCCAATCACATTGTTAGTACAATTAGCAAAGTTTATGCAGTGATGCATTGATAATTTCTTATTTTGATCATTTGATCATTGATCATTTCTTCTTTTTGATCATTTGCCTTTCATTTTGAACAGTGGCATTTTATGCCTTTTCTTCCCATAACAGATCCTTAGACCACTCACCTCTGCCCTATTTCATTTGAACTGTAGGTTCTTAAAGAAAAGGATGAATTGAAGAGCCAGCTCCTTTCAACTATGCACCAGATGGAAAATCTTCAAAAGGAACTGACAGATGTTCTTGAGAAAAGGGCCAGACAAGAAGAGGAGCTGCACTGTAAAGAAATGAAACTCAGTGAAGCTAGATCCTTGCAGATGGCTTTTGAACAAGATTCCAGAGATGTTAGAAAAACTGTGGATAACCTTGAGAACAAACTGCAAAAGGAGAGCCTAATACAGACTCAAATAAGAACTGAAAAACAGCATTTAGAGGAAGAACTTGCAAATATCAACGTGATCCATGAAAAGGATCAAGCAAGATTGTCAGAGATGCAAGAGGTTATAAAAAACTTGAGTGCTGTTCGGGCTGACTTGGCCAATCAAGTAGCAGAAGAGAAGAAATCAAAAAAAGAAATGGCGAAATCAGCGATGGAACTTCAGAAACAAATAGAGTCTGCTCAGGAGGAGATGACTACAATCAATAAGCAATTGAAACTGGAAAGAGATGTCCACAAACAGGAGCTAGGAGAACTTCAGTCAGAATTGAAGCAGATGAAAATCAAACATGATCAACGTGTCCAAGAGATGATGAAGCTATTCAACCAAGAAAAAGAGGATGCAGCTAATAACATTGGAATGTTGAAGGTATCTCTGAGATGGTCAACATATAGTCATTATTATTGCATAGTATGGTATAGATCAGGGGTGGGTTCTAACTTACCTCGCTGACGGTTCGCTTCCTCCCGCGCTGCATGGCCGCGGGAGGAAGTGAACAAATAAAAAAAAATTCAAAAAAAAAAGATGGCGGCGCCCACGGACCGGCACCGACTGAACCGGATCGGTGACATCATCGTGACGTCACCAGCGGGTCGCTACCGGTTCGGGCGAACCTGTCTGAACTGGGAGGAATCCACCTCTGGTATAGATGGGATTTAATGAAGTCGGATTCTGGTGAATTGCTGCCTAAATAGTGTGATACTTGGGGTAATATTTTTTGTGGCTGTTATTTTACTCTGACCTTTACCAAAATTATTTTGTTTTTACATATTGTCTAACTTGTGTTTTTTTTTTTTTGTTTTTGTTTTAAAGAAAGAGTTTTATAGGCAAGAGCTGGATGAATGGTTATCATAATCTGAAAATTTTATGCAAGGCAGGTGCAGTATTTGGAACAGAGAAGAGTTTTGTGGGATCAGGCCATAGGCCCATCTAATCCAATATTCTGTATCACACAGTAATCAAATGAATACATTAGGAAATACCATATTTTTCGGAGTATAAGACGCTCCAAAGTATAAGACGCTCCTACCTTTTTTGGGGAGGATAACAAGAAAAAAAAATCTGCCTCTAACTCTGCCTCCCAGCAATTTGCCTCCTTGCAGCAAACAACCTGTTTCAGTTTCACTTTCAGTTTCAGCACAGCCTGATTAGCACAAGGGGAAAAATCTGCCTCTGCCTCCCTGCAGCCTGAAACAGCTCATGGTCAGGAGGCCGATCCAACCGACAATCACCTGCTTGTGCTAATCAGGCTGTGCTGAAGCTGAAACTGAAACTTGCTGTTTGTTGCAAGGAGGTAAATTGCTGGGAGGCAGAGGCGAAAGGGTGGTGGTGGGTAGGCGGGGCTATATTCGGTGTATAAGACGCACCTAAATTTTCACCCTCTTTTAGGGGGTAAAAAAGTGCATCTTATACTCTGAAAAATACGGTAGTTGCTTGATTTGGACACTAAAAGTTAACCTCCTTCCATAATCACTTTTGAGTAATCAGCATGTAAGGCAAGAAGATAGTAAACCACCATCAATGTTAGTAGCCACAGTATATTAATACAGTACTCCATGAATCTTTCCATACCTTTTAAAAAGATCCAAATTGGCTACCATTATTATAGTTGCTAGCAACAAATTCAAATTTAACTATGTACTGTTTGGAAAAAAAAAAGCCCTCTGTCAGTTCTGAACATCCTTACATTTAGTTCAGACTAGACAATCAATGCCCCATTGGGTTGTTAATTCAGAGATATGTCCTTACCTGAACAGAGAAGCAGAATGACTATGGTGGGTTAAAAAAAGCAGTAGGAATGGGAACAACTTCTGACTTCTTGCTGACTTCCTCATTGAGTTTCCTTGTGGGAAGCTGGCAGGAAGCATAAGAAATTTTCCTCCATCCCCTTCCTTCTTTCTCTTTCTCCCTGTCATTCTGTCATTATCTCCCTCCCTTTCCCTTTCTGGAAAGCTTCCAGGGAGAAAGCCAGTGGGGAATCCAGTAGAAAACTGCTGGATGGGGGAGGAAAAAAAGAGATGCGCAGAGGTGTAGGTCAGGAATGGTATGGGTGTTGTTCAAGAGGTTCCATGTGGTTTGAGGAGAACATGTGTGTAGGTAGCGTGAATCAAAAAGGGTGAGTGAGGGTTCATAGGAGTATGTAAGATGCTTTAAGGGTCAAGTAAGGATGTGGAGGATGCGGGACAAGAATAATGCATGGGTGTCTCAGTGTTGTGTGAGAGTTACTCTGCCAGTTGGGGATTGTGTGCAGTGTGTGTGTGTGTATGTGTGTGTGTGTGTGTGTGTGTGGTGTGTGTTGGTAGGGTGCCTGGGGTTGCTTGAGAGTACACAAGAGATACCATGCAGGTCAGGTATGTGTGTGGGGAAAAGATTCATGAGGGTATGCAGGAGGTGCTACATAGGGAAGACGCCTGAAGGGATGGGAGAAAGCAGGAACCCCATGCTTTAGCTGCAAAGAGTGCATAGGTGTTCCTTCCACCTTGTTCGTTCCCCCTTGCCTTCCTACTAGGCAGATAAGTGGCTGCTGCTGGGTGAGAAAGGGAGCGAGGGATTGCGAGACTGGCTGGGAAACTGTCATGGAACGTTGAAAATGAAGATCATGTGACTGTACCACCATAGCAGAGCAGTAGTAGCACTGAAGCAGTCACAGCTTCCCCAAATTTCATATCCTATGGAGCCACGAGTCCTATATTTTGAACACATTCTGTAAGTTAGCCCATTTGAGGTACCCTAGCTCAAAAATTATTTCCCTGTGATGCACTGTTTTACCCAGTTAAAAGTCATGACAACAAGAGTTTTAGTTGTATACAGAAGTGTACCTTCAGGTTGTAACATTTGTGATAGAAGAATAAAAAAACTTTTCCATGTTAGCTGCATTATAAATCGTCAGTCTATTCTGGAGCTGTGGTGGCACAGTGGCTAAAATGCAGTATTGCAGGCTGATTCTGCCCACCTCCAGGAGTCAATCTTGACCGGCTCAAGGTTGACTCATCCTTCCATCCTTTCAAGGTCGGTAAAATGGGGACCCAGATTGCTGGGGGCAATAGGCTCACTCTGTAAAACACTTAGAGAGGGCTGTAAAGCAGTTATGAAGTGGTATATAAATATAAGTGCTATAGCTATTAAGTGTCCCTTTTCCTTCCTTTATTCCAAGTAATAAAATTTCTGCATAGAGGAGATGCTTCAGCTATGTCATCAATACTCTTAATTATAATCTCTCCATGGGCTTTACTGCATAAAAGATGTAGGTAGCTATATTGATAGTTCTGTTTGAATTCTCTTTCTAATGATCCAAAGCACAGAATTTGTCTTTTTCACATTGGATTTTCATTGTGCTGTCTGTTGTGATTCCAAGCTGTCTTTCCTGACCCATCATTGCCTGTTCTGGTTCCATTCATTTATGGGAAATGTTGGGGAAAAGCATCTGGTCAGATTAGTACTAACAGTATAAACTGTTCATTATTACATAACATCTCAAATAAACAGTTATTCCTATAAGTACTTGATGTTTGATAAATCAGAATAAATGGAGTTAAAATACATTGTTTTCACTAGGTAAATATTGTATTGACAATAAATAAACCAGATGGGGATTTAGTTTGAAAAAAATAAGGTACAGTTTGATTTCAAACTTGCTTTTCTTTTTATGCTATATTTTCTCTTTACCACAATTGTAGTTTTCCTCTTACTTGTATGGATAAACCTGTTTCCTCCCTTAATAAAACTGGATATCTATTGGGTATTAAGAAACATCAAATTACTACAAAAGAAATTTTTGAACCAGTATTTTCCTCTAAATTTCTGGGCCATTAATATGAAATACTGAACACTTCATTTCTTGTCTGGTTTCTTTCCAATAGTCAGAACTTGTAGAAGAAAGAAATTTTGTAAAAGCTCATCGTCGCCAAGTAGAAAAAATGAAAATTGAATGTGATAAGCTAACAGCGGAACTAACCCACAAGGAAGAAGAAAATGCAAGAATTAAGCGAAAATGCAACATAATAAAACAGGAATTAGACGAAAAGGTAAAAGAAAAATATAGACCTGTGTAATAGAACAGTACCTGTTCAAAGGAAAAACTACATTTACGAGTTAAGAAATATTTATTTTTTTATGATGTAAATTTTTATCTTGGTGATCTTTTTGTTTTACTCTTCCATTTTCTCCAAATGCAAAAAGGAAACATGGCACAAAGAAAGTCTTCTTGTATTTGATATTTATTTATCTAGTTGTATACTGCTGCATAATAAATATGGTGACAACAGACTATTTGCATGGAACACTCTGATATCGTAGTTCTGAGTATTGGTCCAGTTGAGGTCCTATGGTTGAATCATGAGAAAATTGCTTATGAAAGTCTGCCCAAAAAGTTTCAGGTATGCTGCACACTAAATTCCAAACTTGTGCTCTGCCAAATCAAGTATACACTGATAAGAATCACCCCCCTCTAAAAATAAAATATTATTAGGAGTGTCCCAAAGGAGTTTTTTCAAGAGGCAACTGGACTTTCTGGTTTTTCTTTGAATACATTTAGCTTCTCGGCCAAGAAGCTTCTTTAGCTCTGGCTGGATGGTGGGGAATGGAAGGCTGTACAGATCTGCAGTCTACAACACAGTCCTTTCAACAGTTCCAAGAAGGCTCCACACCCATTTGCACTACTCTGGTGACCCTGCCGACACAGATAAACCTCCACGTGGCCTTACCAACTCTCTAAAAGAATACAAATGATCAGCTGTCTGCAGGGAGTATAAATCCTTCCATTCCCCACCATCCAGCCAGTGCTGAAGAAGCTTCTTAGATGAGAAGCGAAACGTCTTCAAAGAAAAACCAGAAAGTCCAATTGCCTCTTGAAAAAGCACCTGTGGGACAACCATGACCTGGATGACTGAGAATCTTCATAGACATTATTAGGAGTGATTTGAGTTTATAAATAGACATTCTCTGAACTGCTAGCAGCATTTTAATGTTCAAAAATGATCTGAAATGCCATTGTTTATGATTATATTTATATTCCAACCCTATTTTGTATAACTTAAGGCAGCAAACACAATGCTCCTACCCCCTATTTTCTCCACAACAACCTTCCTGTGGGATAAGTTGGGCTGGTACAGAGGGAAGACTACAATTCATGATCTCCTGAGTTATATCCTGGACCTTAACACTGCACCAAACTGGCTAAAAAATTACAGCCACTCAACATGGAACTTGAACCCACAACCTTGCAGTTGAGTGCCATGCTCTACGGAATGAGCTAACAGGGTTTTTTGAGATCAGATTATTTATTTCTAATTGATATTGTCATTACTATACATGGCATACTGTCATGGGAGATCAAATGATAGAAATGTAAGCTGCCTTGAGTTGCAAGAGATAAATAGTATAAACATGTAATTTATGAATTCAAAAACTTCAAAACTGATTCCATCAGACCTACAGGAAAAGAAATAAATGCCATCAAGTACCGATTAGTAATTTAGTTCAGAAAATAAATGACCTGCTTTAGATCAGTGCATTTGAATTGTCATAGCTACAGAAAATTTAACATCTGCCAATGTTTCAATGTGTGATATTTTCCCTTCCTGTGATAGTGACTGCAGCCCCAGTTTAAAATGAAAAAGTGGTGTTTTTTTTTAAAGGAATAGCTTTACATTAAGGTAAGAGGTATCGTTAGCTCTTTTGAAAAAAGGTAGTAAAACTAAGAAAGTGTTTCCTGCCAGTGTGTGCATTGTTAATGTATTTGATAATTGTACTGGTATAAATTTAGATGGGCCTGGGTAAGTAAGGCAGAGAAAGGCTATATACCAATTTTTCTATTAAGGAAAGGCAGTGTTTTACATTAGTGTGTGAGAGTATGTATGTATGTTGACAAATGTGTCAACATTTTCTTCAGACTGAAGAAGCTGCTTGGATAAAGAGCAAAATGTTTCAAATTGACAAGTTCAGTTATCATGTGTCCATAGTTAGATACAAAAATGGCCTAATTAATTTATGAAAAATATTGATGTACTCCAATGCCCTTAACCTCACAGTCTACTAAACAAATAATGAAAAAAAAAAGTTTATCTGGTTTGCCTTTTTCTAGCTCCACTGCATAGCAACATTTTCCTTTTCCAGGATTTTGTTTCCCATTAGAGCTTCCTTTGCAAACTACAAGTTTGGATAGTTTCTCTGTTGTTCATTGGCATATTCTTTTTCTCTCTTGTTCATTGGCATATTCTTCAGGGTTTTTTTAACCTTCTGAGTTGTTTTCTTTTAGTATGTTTTTAGTGTTTTCCGAGAGGGCTCAACTTACAACACTGAACATCTTTGTTCTACACTAGCCTTTTATAGTTTAATACTTCTGGCAATGCCATGAAATTCTTTATTCTTACTAAGTATTCTGTGGAAAGTGATAGAAATAGGTAAAGGGATTTAACAGGCTTCAAGATTATTACCAAGACGTGACAAATTTATAATGTGATGTTCCAATGAAACCTTTGAAACAAAAACATTCTGCCCTTTTTTAAAATAAAAATGTAGGTTCATCCTGTAATTTGAAGAACTCGGAGATAGCATCCCATAGGAAATTGCTAATGGTTTTCCATGTTCTCCGGTCGGTTACACAACTACAACGTTGCTTAAACATTTGGCTCATAAATAAAAGTACTAGTGCATTCCAGCAATTTCCAAAGGCTGTCCAGGCCAAGCTGTGTTTGGATTTGCACTTTCTGATGACAGGTTTTCTAATGACTCTTCTTCCTGCATGGATATAATTAAAGAGAGAATAAGAGAGCACAGAGTCTACTTTTACCAAATCAAAATATTTCCCTGGGTAAAACAGACCCACGATTGGATTCTTACTATTGTGTTCTTTGGATCAGAGCAGAGCAGCTGCTCAAAGCTAACTCTTTATAATGTCAAAAGAAAAAAAAAGGATCAAATGAGAAAATGTCAAACAAGGATTCATTTTTGAGAACTTGATCAGAGAACTGCATTCTGGTTTTCATTTCCTTGGGAGCTTTTTTTTGTGTGAGTTATTTATTAAATATGTTTTCTTTGTATCCCTAGGAGGTGGTGAGAAAATGAACCTTTGACCTAATCTAAAACTATGTAAATGAACATCTTTGGAGTTTATCCTCCTACTCCGCATCCCATCATGGCTTTCTTTTGTAAAATAAAGGCAATGCACAAGGAAAATCATTGCATAGTGTTGTATGAGGAACATTAAATAATTCACAGCGATCTTTTTTCTCCTGTAATCCTAGAGGACAGTTACCTTCAATATGGCAGATTTCAGTGTTACAAAATGAACTCAAAGTGGCTATGTGATGATCCCCAATGTATGCGGGGAATTTTAGTAGTGGAAATGATCTATATCTCCATGGTATTCTCTGAGCTTGGTTGTTTGCAAGTTACCATGTGTGAGTTGGGCAGCTATATAAATTTATTTATTAAATAAATTTTATCGCTTAACTAGTTATCATTAACCAACTAGGATGTTGCTTTGTTGGGTAATGAAACATCTGCAAGTAAACAACCAAATTCAAAAGGCATCAAGAACTTCACAGTTCAACACTGAACTGTATATATTCTCTGTTATTTATTGTTTTTTTCTGCATTTGTTGTGAAATATATTGAGATGATCAACAATTGCTTATTACATATAACTTCAACTTAATTTATACTCAATCATCTGAAAATTGCTAAACAAGCTGCAGACTGATATGCCATCATCAAAATTCCATTTCCTCCTAGAAAATATCTAACATGTTGTATGTATGTACTTTTTTTTAATCCCACAATTTGCAACATTTTGTGAGGGGTCTGATCCCAGCAATAGTGCAAGCTAATAAAATTTAAAATTTATGAACAAGGTGGTCTTGACAAAATTTGCTTACACTCAAATAACTGAAAATGTATTTGGAATGGAGGGAAAATACGTGTATATATATATATATA
>QLTV01003402.1:488261-510212 GCA_003457575.1 Thermophis baileyi
TAAATATCTAATACAAATTAAACTTAAAACAGAGAATAGAAAGGATAAAAAGTGCAAGGAAAAAGAAAGAAAAAAAGTAAAAGTAAAAATATAATAAAGAAATAAAGAAAAAAGTAATATATATATAAAGTGACTCGCAACCTTTATGGCAAGCATAAACTCTTTGCAATAGGACAAATGGTTTTCCTACTGTAAAGACCCATTAGCTGTTAAAGCTATTAAGTCTTGAAAAATCTCACTTTTCTATATTTAAATTTATAACAGTATTGGTGATTGTCGGTTGTTTTTTAAATTAGTACTTGGAGATACAGTAATTCTTTAGCAGATGAACTGTGATCCTGTGACCTACAAGGCTAGATACACTTTAAAACAATATGGAAGTTAGCATGCGGTTCCTACAAAGAAGAGATACATTTAAAATAAAATCCCCTCCCATTACTATGGATGTAAGTCACGAATGGATCACAGTGTTTTCTATTAGCTGAGGGATGCCATTAGATAATCACATACAGTAATTAGTTATGGAAATTCATTTCTGTTTGAATACAAAAGAAAATTCTCTGGTTGTTTGTTATTACCATTATAAATATTGTTATGGTCATAACAAATGAAATACCAAATATCAAGACTCCAAGATAGTATGGCTTTAGATATCAGTAATGAGAGGTGCAGTGGAAGAATGCAGTCCTGTTTTAGTTTGCTGGAAACAACTGACTATTGTGCGAAACGGGTTGTAGGCTAACTGGAGCTTGAGAGTGATCCAGCAGGAGATACTGGGTTTGTTGTTGTCCTTGGAACTGATCCATTCTGAAATGATTCTATTTCTTATCTCTGCTTGGGCTTTAACATGCTCTCTCCATAGATATGAGGCCAAAGGTGTTATATGAGAGGCTTTGCGTTGGAACTTGATGCACCTCATGATGTGCTGTGATAAGCTGCTGAGTACCTGACATTTTTTTTTTAGGTAGTTTGATTGTAGGGACAAGAAGGGGGATGCTTCTCCTTGAAAACTGTTAGGAGATGTTAGCTTATGCTACTGATTTTAGTCATTTATAGGCATAGTGTTATGCTAGTACAAAGATTGTAAAGCTGAATTTAAAACATGTATCAAGGCTAGCCCAAAGATTTAGAAAAACCAAGAGTCTCTCCTTCTCTCAATAGGGCTGACAACTTTTGCTCATCCTTCCCACAGCTTTATTGATTTGATGTGATCTGTAAAAAAGTTGAAAAAGATGTTACATTCTTAAAAATGCCAAAGCAGTTTGGTCCCAACAATAATGGCACTTTAACCCAAGGCATTGAGAGGGATGGTCTTAGCTTCTTTTCAGCAATACTATCGCTACTTCCATAGATGACAATTGCACTCATTTGAACCTCTTCTCTGTACAGCTTTATTAGTGGCAGCAACAAGTTGCAGAATTTTCTAGCAGGAGGTGATTTTTCTCGGTGCCACAGTACCAGTTAACTTCCCTAGTGCAACGTCTAATTGATGTATCAAGCAGTACATTTTGAGAGTTTAAAATGGCAGCAACTTGCCATCGAAGTTTAAACTTCAGCAGATATTCTGCTCTGAAATACTCTGAAACTCAGGTAAGGTGCCATTGGAAAGATGTGCTTGTTTTAATGCCTTTGAAACAGGGGTGAAATTCAAATTTTTTTCCTACCAGTTCTGTGGGCGTGGCTTGGTGGGCGTGGCAGGGGAAGGATACTGCAAAATCCCCATTCCCTCCCCACTCTGGGGCCAGCCAGAGGTGGTATTTGCCGGTTCTCCAAACTACTCAAAATTTCCGCTACCGGTTCTCCAGAACCTGTCAGAACCTGCTGAATTTCACCCCTGCTTTGAAATCTCTGAGTCAGGTTCTTACCAAGTCTTGAGCTAGTACTAGCTCTGGCAAACTGAGGATTTTGACTAAATGTAGATCATTCCCTCCAGTTTATCCTCATTATCCTCCTCTTATATTGATTGATTGCAGAAATCCTGTCTTCCTAATGGACAAAATTCAAAGATAGGAATGCTCGGCATATAATTCTTCAATCTCTTCTGCCCAACATATATTGATGCCTTAAACTAAGCTGTCATAAGTGAGATGTTTGTGTCAGGCAAAAGCTGTCAGCTGAGAAAGAACTGTAGCACTGAAGTGTAAAATTAAACAATTTTGCTTTGGAATAAATCTTCAGATATTGGATATGAGCTGTTCTGTGGGTTCTGCTTATTTGCTGGATGGAAGAATTTACAGAGAGCTCCGGTGACTGTATATTTTTTTTGCCAATTCTGAAAACTAGAAGTGCAAACTACAGTAAATGGCAATAACAATTATTTCCACCCTGTCTTCCCTGGAATAGCTGCTACTTTTGCTGACTAAAGACTGTGTAGATTACGTTGGCTCTTTGCTAACTTGTTTATTCCATGATGTAAACTGTGTCCACTCTGGCTCAACTTTCCTTTCTACTGAAATGCCAGCTTAACTCTGAACCACTAGTGCACTAAATACTGTAAATATAATTGTAGCTGAAATGTAAGAGAGCCTGGTGGGAATATTTATCTATCTATCTATCTATCTATCTATCTATCTATCTATCTATCTATCTATCTATCTATCTATCTATCTATCTATCTATCTATCTATCTATCTATCTATCTATCAAATTTCAATACAGCCATGTCACCTAAATGACTCTCTCTCCGTACCTCTGTGTTTTCTGGTCACCTATTTCATTTGAAATTAGTATCTTCTAAAAATCTTCAAGACTATGGCCTACAGCAGAACGTCTTTATTTCAGCCTTCTCACCTTCTTGTTTTCATTCCTTTCTGGAATTCAACTTTGTTTCTGTTCACCTCTGTATGCCGTCATGCCACTCATATTTAATTTATAAATATTAACTTTTTAATAACCAAGTTTTTGGTTATGATGGAAGAAAATCTTTGAGTTTGAGAAGTAAATCCCTAAGTCTGAAAGATTTACTAAACCAGGGGTCCTCAAACTTGGCAACTTTAAGACTTGTGGACTTCAACTCCCAGAATTCTGGGAGTTGAAGTCCACAAGTTTTAAAGTTGTCAAGTTTGAAAACCTCTGTACTAAACTATTCAAAAAATAACTTGATTGAATCCAAGCCAATAAGGGTTAAGGATAATTTAGAGTTTGTTATAGGTACAATACTGCTCCAGCAGTGCTCCATCCTACATGTTTCTACTCACTTCCTGGGTTGTTGCTGCTTCAGAGAAGGAAATCTGTCCTAAACTATACTGCACAAGAAATAATTCATATAAGCTATGGAAAAAGTCATGACTTGTCATTGTTTCCCAGCTGGAAAAAGCACAGCGGAGGCAAGTGGCTTCTAGATCTGCAATAGCATTGTGTCTACCTGCCATAGGTAGCTCAATAAATGCTTTATTGCAAACCTGGCTTACTTAGATGCACAAGCATGCGCTACTGGCTGTTTGTTTGATTTGCCAATCAACTCATAATGATTTTACATGATATAGAGATATTTTCAGTAGCATCATTTTTTCCCTTGAATTTCTTAACCATGGGAAATCAATTTATTTGAAAAGTGATTTTTGAAAATAATTTACATCCAAACATGTGGAAATTCTAACTGCAATGCTGGGGTTATAAGGAGTTTCTGTAATTAGTATTGTAGACTTTCTGCAGACTTGTAAAGTGGTTTTCAACAACCTATGCTAATAATGTTTCCAGCACTTATAAAATAACAGCTTTCTACTATTGAAACTTTGAGGCATTTTAGTTCAGGAATTGCTATCAGTCATGTGGAAAGCAATGAAGTTAAATGTATAATCTGACTGCATTGTGCAAAAGATGAAGTAGTTAATGTGCCAATTTTGCTTAAAATGTTGCACACAATCTTTCATGTATTATATCTTTGTTAGGTTACACTTTGGTTTTCCAAAATGTTTGGAAAAATAATAAGCGCCTTCACACACACATTCACATATACATACACACATTTGGAGTTAGACTATAAAAGAAAGTGTTATTTTATCGGACCTTTGATAATTTCCATGTGATAAACATGAGAGAAAGAATCCTCCTTTAGTCTATTCCAGCCATTCTCCACCACACACTTCATAATGCAGAGCCAGTTGATATATAAATAAGAAGTGACAGTGTGCCCAAACTACAAAGAAACCATCAACCATTATCTTGCTATTGTTTCTTCTATACTGCTCTTCTCTCCCTCCTGCTTCTCCCTTTTTTTCATCATCCCTGGAGACCTGATCCATAACACCAAATCAGAAATCCAGGATTTTAGTGTTGCTGTACCAAGAGATTCTCAGCTTTTGTGGAATTAGCTGGAACTATATTGAAATTATAGTTTATGCTTCTTATTCTGTTTCTCCTTGCTTTAAAGGGGGAAATGAGTTAGAATTCCACTGTATATTTAAAAGACAAAGTGTATTTAATTTTCTTATCTTTGTTTGTCATGTTCCAAATGAAAATAGCTGTCAGGAACTCTCTAACTGCTATCAGATGAGCTGCTACTACTGCTGCTTAATTTCCATGATGAGAGTAACAAGAGTTAGTACTGTCTGGCACTGCCTGAAGCTCTTGGAAACCTTGGATATGCCCCCTGTAATTGAACAGACAGATAGATTGCAGTAAGTAGATCAGGATATTTCTTTTGCTCTACTAATCAGATTTTTTTTGTTTTGTTTTTTGCATTCATATTAAAATCTCAGAGGAGTTTAAACAGTGTCTGTCCTCGCAACAACAATCTTGTGAGATAGTTTTGGCATAGATAAAATGATTAATCGAAAATTAGACAGTTCCAGGTCAAGTGGGGAACTAACCATGATCTTCCAAGCGCAGTCCAGAACTGAAAATACTATATTACATTTTGTGTGAAACATGTAACAACATTTTTCATAATGTCCCCACCTCCATAAAGTTTATCTTACACACACACACACACACTCAAGAGCTGTTTGAAAGAGGTTGGCTTATTATTAATATTGTAGAAAAAAATGTAAAATCACAGCTGTCAGTTCTTTAACGGGTGTTGGCCTTCGTAGATAGTACATTGAGTTCTTCCTAAGATCCTAGGATGTTGTGGTATATGTGTGGATCCAAGCAGTGTGGATTTTTGCAATTGATAGAAATTTTGTCAACATGCAGATTTTCTAATGTTGTCCAAGATTTTTTGGTATGTTGTTGTTAGTTGCGAAGTCGTGTCCGACCCATCGCGACCCCATGGACAACGTTCCTCCAGGCCTTCCTGTTCTCTACCATCCTCTGGAGTCCATTTAAGCTCATGCCTACTGCTTCAGTGACTCCATCCAGCCACCTCATTCTCTGTCGTCCCCTTCTTCTTTTGCCTTCAATCTTTCCCAGCATTAGGCTCTTCTCCAGTGAGTCCTTCCTTCTCATTTGGTGGCCAAAGTATTTGAGTTTCATCTTCAGGATATGGCCTTCTAAAGAGCAGTCAGGGTTGATCTCCTCTAGGACTGACCGGTTTGATCGCCTTGCAGTCCAAGGGACTCGCAGGAGTCTTCTCCAGCACCTTTTTTGGTATATGGTATCCAATTTGCCAATAATCTCTGGGATCACCACAGCTGGTTTATGCCATAATGATTCATTTTTTAGTTTTTCAGATCTTCATACTTTTTCCAATTTCTTGTATTATCTGTTTTCTCCTGGAATTGTAACATCAATTATCTATATATTTTTCTTTTCAACCACAGTTACATCTGGTTTGTTATGAGCCAAGACTTTTATCAGTTTGTATTTGGAAATCCCACAATATTTTAACCTGCTCATTTTCATCTACTTTTTCAACTCTCTGTTCCCATCAATTTTTCATTATTTCAAAACCTAATTGATAATGAAACATCCTACAAAAGGGGCATCACCAGACAACTAAAGGCCAATTATCTGCCCGCTAATAACTTTCAAATTTGTAACTGGTATGGTAGCTGATGCAGTCCTACATCATTTAGTTGAAAACAAAGTCTTTTCACCTGAGCAAAAAGGAAACTGCTCAAACAGCAGAGGAGACTCACTACTACAGTTTCTCATTGCACTGATTTCTATGTCAACAATACTGAACAAGTCAGGATGTAGCTCTCAAACATCAAAAACGTCTGCCAAGTTGTGGTATCCCATCTCCTTTGCATGGATGATCTGAAGTTGTATGGAAAATATCATCTGAAATAGAATCACTACTCAACACTGTCTGTATAGCCAAAATATTGCAATGGAGTTTGGACTGGACAAATGTGCCATCCTCACCTCTAATATGGGAAAAGTAGTGAAAATTGAAGGAATCAAGATGCTCTATGGAAATTACGTCAAGGGTCTGGATGAAGAAAATAACTACAAATACCTGGGCATCCATCAAGCTGACAATATCAAGCATACTAAAGTCAAGAAGAAGGTTAGAAGTGAATATGCATGAGAGTGAAGAAGATCTTAAAATCCCAACTCAGTGGAGGAAATACCATCAAGACAATGAACACCTGGACAATTCCAGTCATTAGATACACAGCTAGAATAATGAACTTGACCCAAAGAGAACAAAAAGCTCAGGATAGAAAGACCAGAAAAATAATGACATTGAAGCAAGACCTTCATCCGCACAGCAGTGTTGACACAAGGAAAATAGGTGGATGTGGAATGTTGCAAGTACACTGGACAGTTGAAGAAGAAAGGGCTTTGGAAGAATATCTGAAAGTCAGTAAAGAAGATCCACTGAAGTTAGTACATCATAAATGCTTACTAAGTAGTGGAGAGACAAACTGCTCTACAAGAACAACCGAATGAAGAATAGAAAAGAGGAATGATAAGACAAAGAATTAATTGATCAGTACATTAAAAATAGCAGGCCAAGCAAATAGCAAGAAGATGTGGCAATGTCTAAGAGCAGGAAAATGGAGAAAGAGACAGAAGTCTAATTCTGGTTGCACAAAACCAAGCCTTATGAAAAAATGCATACCAAGTCAGAATGAGAAGACAGAAGAGATAGAAAATGCAAAGATAGAAGAGAGTACCTAGTTAGCTGCTCAAGATGTTCACACAGACACCTTGACTATAAATAACATGACAAAGTAGCAACAACGGTGCATTTAAAAATCTGCTAAAGAGAAGTTCCCTGAGGATGGGCTCAAGCACGAGTCCGAAAGCTCAGAAGACTAAACCTCTGGTTCCTGTGACTGCCCCAGATTGGATCCTGCAACATTACCTTGGGACACATATATTTGTTTTCATTCGTGATTTAATAATCTGCAAGAAATACCACTTACTTGCAACCAAGAACTGGTGGGATCACAACACATAGACAACTTAATAGAAAATGAAGAAGCTAAAGAGCTCTGGGATTTTAGGATTCAAATGGACAAGCAACTGCCACATAAACACTTCAAACGTTGATAAGCAAAATCAGAAATTTGGATAGTGGAGATGGTAGTACCTGAAGATAGCAGAACAGAAGAGAAAGAAGTGGAGAAAATCACAAAAGGCAAACATCTGCAAATAGTAGAACTATTGTGGCAAAAGAAAACAAAGATAGTATCTTTAGTAATAAGCACCTTTAGTGCTATCCCAAAACATCTGGAGTACCACTTGAACACTATTGGCATTGACAAAATTACCATCAGTCAGTTGCAAAAGACAGGTTTACTTGGAACAGCTTATATACTGCAATGATACCTTTAACACCATCAAATAATATCTGCCTGTTCCTTGCAAAGGGTTCAACTACTGTAGTGGATAAAAATGCCAGATCCAGTCTAAACATCTGGCTGACTGCAGCAAACCATAATAATAATTACAATATTTAAAAGGGGAATGAGTAATGTAAGCCTTGCAAACAGGTCCCTGCCTTGCCCCCTTTAGGAAAGAATTTCTTGCCGTGACATCAGGTATGGTTTAGCCTACAAACTGATAGAATCTGTAGAATTCCTGAGCTACACGTGCCTCCTGAAGAATTCTTACATATCAAAGAATGTGTATGGAAATTGTAGCGTAATTCAGACTTATAACATTCTTCCTGCCACTATTATGTACTGTGCTTATTTGGAGATGAATTCATTGGGTGTAGCTTAAGATCAAGGGAAAGAGAGAGAGAAAATAGACCATAAAAGAGTGCTAATTTGAGGGAAGAAACTTTGCTGTCTTAATTTTGTCAAACTTGCAACAGGAAATCTGTGATTAGGGTTTTGTTGATTGAATTGGGTTTGTTTGTTTTTTTGAAAATAATTTTAACTGGATAGCAGTATCTGAAAGTTTTTAACTGTGCACACATTCTTCATCAAACAATATAATTAAAATTTAAAAGAAAAAGAAAAAGCTCTGGAAGAGGCTTGGTTGATGCGAGGATCGTGTTGTTAAAAGTTATATTTGAAATATGAAAGTGTCTCCAGATATATAATTGGGTATTATCAGAGTCACAGAATGACTAAGAAGTGTCTACATATTTCTGGAGATTTTTTTTCCCAATATTGAAAATATAGAGAAGACAATGTTTTCAGTGTACAAATTGTCATTTTATTATATGTCATGGGCAGAGGTGGGTTCCTCCCGGTTCGGACCGGTTCGCCTGAACCGGTAGCGACCTGCTGGTGATGTCACGATGATGTCATGGATCCAGTTTGGTCGGTGCCAGTCCGTGGGTGCCGCCATTTTTTTTAATTTTTTTTTTAAAAAAAAATTGAATTTTTTTTGAATTTTTTTCTTCTTCTGTGCATGCGCAGAAGCCGAGTTTCCGGCACTGCACATGCGTCACCATCTTGTTTTCGGCTTTCTTTAAAAAAAATTATTTTTTTGCACTGCGCATGTGCGCTTTGCGCGCGCCCACGCAGCACCGGAGGAAGCGAACCGGCAGCGAGGTAAGTTAGAACCCACCCCTGGTCATGGGCCCTTCAGTTAAAATGTTCCTTATTTTATTTTGTGGTTTTTCAATTGTTTTTAGTTTGTAATGGTATTAATTGCTGTTTTTACTTATTATTTATTTATTTGTTAAATGTATTTGCCGCCCATTTTGCCGTGGGCTACTCTAGGCAGCTAGAGTATTTTATCTGTGACTGTGCTGCACTTAGTTGTAAATACATGATAAATAAATTTATTGTTTCTACTTTGTTATTGTTTACTTTAGAATAAAATAATAAATAGTGAAGATGATCATCTAAGGAGGTTGGATGAAGAAAGGCTTCAACTTCATGATCAACTACAAAGTCTGAAAACTGAACATGAATCCATCTACTCTATGATAGGAAGTGAAGTTGATGCAGCTTGTCAAGTCTTTTCAAGAGTTTCTATGGAGAAAATGACAGTAATTATCTCTCAGTTGTTCTTTTAATTTATTTATGCCTGGAATTTTATTACTATTTCTGTATTCCCAAGTGCTACAAGTGGGTCACAAAAAAAAATGAGGGCACAAATGTGAGACCAGTAAAGTATGACATGGAATGACCGTACGACAACTTAAAACTGAAGCAAAGTAAATTCAATAGAGAGGACAGCAGTTATTGAAGAAGCATTAAATTTATATTTATAATTGAATAAGTAACAAAGCCAGAAAAGAAAAATATCTTCAGCTTGCACTGACAAGGTTACATTCTCTGGGGACAATATTCTGTAACTGTAGTGCCAGCATTATAAATGCCTTCTTTACTAGTTATCAGTCTTATGTCTTTGGCAAGGGCCCTGAAAGAAGAACCAATCTACATAGATACATATGGAAGTCCTTTTAAATGTAATTGGTTGCTTCTTATTACTAATGCAGACTTTTCCTCAAACAACAAAGTGAATACTACACTTGATATTATTCCATGGTTCTAAGAAATAATTCCTAGCTATAATTCACTGTTAATCATATCTGCTTTTGGCATGTTCTAACACCAGGTCTGTGAAGGCCAGACATAGCAAGTAATCTGATTTTTAAAAGAACATCTTAGCTGTTCTGTGATTGTCTCACTCTACAAATGATATTTTCACCAGTTAGCAATTAGAATTTCAAGAAACAGTTAATAAGATCATTTTTCCAGTCACTGATTTTTCTGTATTTATCTCCAGTAAATAGTCCAGGATAAATTTTATCTTCATACATGCAATTTGCTATTTATATGCTATTTTCTAAGATCGCCAGAACTTGTTTTAATAATTGGGTGACTTTGGAACAAATGACATCCTATTGGTCCTGGTATGTTATGTGACCTCTCCAGTTGCAAGCGATATCATTTTAGCCTGGGAGAAAAACATAATTCTTTACCGCGCATGGATCCATTATGGGTTTTTTTTGGTAATATAATATTAGAATCATATATTTATAATTTGGAATAGAATCTTACATGCTGTGTTTGTAGTTCACATGGTGTGTCTGTAGTCTTCATGTGACAAGTTCTTAGTAAACTTGTGCCAGGGTTTCTAATCTGGGACACTAAATCATGAAGATTATATTTTAATTTCTTTTTTATATTTTGTTCTATTGGTTTTATCTAAATGTGTATTTATATTACAAGCTTCTCAAAATGGTAGTTCTTAATACATAGAAAACTTTGGAAAAATAATTTGTAACAGTTTTTCAGTTGCTATTAGATTTTCTCTAATAATTCAGAAATAAGTTTAAAATATCTCCTTATATTATGAACAATCTAAGTTTGAAATGGTTAAAAAGAATCAGAATAGAGCTGGAAGGGACTTTGGAGGTCTTCTAGTCCAGCCCCCTGCTCAAGCAGGAGATCCTATACCATTTCAGACAAATAACTGTCCAGTCTCTACTTAAAAATCTCCAGTGATGAAGTACCCACAATGTCTGAAGGCAAGCTGTTCCACTGGTTAATTGTCCTCACTGTTAGGACAATTCCGGGTTGCTTCTCTCCTTGATTAGTTTCCATCCATTGTTTCTTATTCTGCCCTCTGGTGCTTTGGAAAATAAATTGACCCCCTCCTCTTTATGGCAGCCTCTCAAATACTGGAATACTGCTATCATTCCCCCCCCCCAGACCTTCTTTTCTCTAGACTAGCCAAACCCAAATCCTGCAACCATTCTTCCCTTGTTTTAATCTCCAGACCTTTAATAATCTTAGTCGCTCTTCTTTGCACTTTTTCCAGAATATCAACATCCTTTTTGTAATGTGGTGACCAAAACTGGATGTAGTATTCCAGGTGTGCTCTTACTAAGGCTTACTAAGGCTAATAAAGCGGTACTAATACTTCATGTGATTTTGATTCTATACCTCTGTTTATACAACCAAGGATTGTATTAGCCTTTTTGGCTGCTTCCGCACACTGCTGACTCATGATCGTCCACCAGGACTCCAAGGTCCCTCACAGTTACTGTTTTTGAGCCAGGTTTCGCCTAATCTGTACTTGTACCTTTGGGTTTTCCTGCTCAGGTGTAAAACCTTGTTTTTCTCTACATTAAATTTCATTTTGTTGGATAGGGCTCATTGTTCAAGTCTGTCAAGATCTTTTTGGAACCTGAGCTTGTCTTCTGGGATGTTGGCTATTCCTGCCAGCTTAGTGTCATCTGCTTTTATGATCATATTTTTCAGTGTTTCCCACACTTCTTCAGTTGTTTTCCCCTTTAGGATTTTTATCCATGAAATTTTGCTTAGGCTCTCTCTGAGTTTGTTAAAATCAGCTCTTTTAAAGTTTAAGACACTGGTTGGATTATATTCTATTGCTTGTGTTTGCATTATATTGAATTCAGTATGATGTGGTCACTTTCACCCAAGGTCCTGGCAACTTCAACTTTATCACTTCTTCTCTATTAGTAAGACTTAGGTCCAGTATAGTTTTTCCTCTAGTTCTCTCCTATACCTTTTGGATCACAAAATTGTCAGCTAAGTTGGTTAGGAATCTGTTCGATCTGATGTCATTTAGAACAAATGAGATTTGTTCAGTTCCTTAGTGCTTTCTGAATATGCACAGTTCTCATTCCGGAGTAGTATTGTCTGTCTTTAGAGATAGAATTAAAACTGGATATTGTTACATTAGAACGTTTCAGTGTTTCAAATATTCCTCCAAAATATACCTACTCTTGTGTTAAAAATATAAACTATAGAATATATTATGCAGCTGCAAATGTAAGGAACAAAATGTTTATACTAAAATGTGGATGCCTAAGTAATACAACTGGCTTGTATATAATATGTGTCCGTATTTTCATTTTCATTTTTAATTTAGGCAACATCACTTATACCCGGGATACCGAATGATCCTCATCGCTGGTTAGCAGAGACAAAAGTAAGTGCAGATCTTTTAATATCTAAATTAAAATTTAGCTACATTAGTTAATGTGAATTAATTCCTTAGTAATTAAGAGGAAATGTACAGTTCTCGTGTCTCATATTGTGTTCGGCTATATCCCAGTAATACTTTCATGTATTTAAATATTTGGCCCTTCCATATAGATATTCAATATTTATATAAATCTTCCAGATATCTAACTTTGTAGAAAACTAGCAGCACACTACTAGGTTTCTCCAGTAAAGTGCTAGTTTTCTTTTCCATTTTTGAAGCTGACTAATGCATAGCATTATATCTGCATCTGTATTTTTAAACTGTGCAGATCCACTGCATATTGTGGATGCAGTTTGTAACGTTGTTGTAGAGTTTGTTTGTTTGTTTGTTTGTTTGTTTATGATTGATTGATTGATTGATTGATTGATTGATTGATTGATTGATTACATTTCTGAAGCACCCATCTCCTTCAAAGAGGAATTCTGGGCAGTGTGCAATAAAATGTTTAAATAGAAAACAGTATGCATAAAAGTTAAAAATTTTAAGAGGCAAGGAATTAAATTAGTTAAAAGGTGAAAAGAGGGCTTTCGGGAGACTAACCAACTTCACGGCTGCGTGCGCCTGTGGGCTCCCCTGAAGCTGCAGAGCCATCTTTTAACTCTTTTTCAGAAGACCTGGAGAGTGGGAGTGTGCCTTGCTTCTGGGGGGAAGAATATTTTATAGAGAGGTCAACAGCAGAGAAGGCTCTCTTTCTAGACCCTACCAGTCAGAGTTCTTTAACTCACGGGGTTTCCTTGCCTGACCTGATGGGACAAACTGATGGAATGGAACAAAGACTGTTCCATAAGTAGCCTAGTCCCATGCCAGGTAGGGCTTTATAGGCTACAACCAACACCTTGAATTGGACCCAGAAGCAAACTGGCAACCAATGCAGCAGAAGCAGAGATGTTAAATGTACCCTAATTTGGACATCTAAAATTACCCAAATAGCTTAATTTTGTACCAGCTGAAGCTTCTGGTTACTTTTTGAGGGTAGTCCTATGTAGAGTGTAGGTCAAAAAGGAGATGACCAAGGCATGAGTGACCAAGTGGACAGCCTCCCGAATCCAAGAAAAGTGGTAACTGGTGCACAACACAAAGCTAAGCAAAGGCCCTCCTAGCCATGGCTGCTATCTGCTGTTTGAGGAGGAGCATGAGTCCAGGAGGATGCCCAGATTACCCACTGAGTCTCTCTGGGATAGTGCAACCCCATCCAAGATCAGAGATGATAAATTCCTAGATACAGGAATTTGGGGCTCACCCACAGCCATTCCATTTTATCAGGGTTCATCTGAAGTCTGATAAATAATACCGCACAAACGGAGTCCAAAAAACCTCTTTTTATTTTAACGGCTGTGAATTCTCTTCATTCCCAGCCGTAATAAGTCCCAAAAAATATTAATTAGTCCGACAGAAGTCTTTCGGAAGAAGGCTGATATCACCAACCTTTATCTCTCTTGACACGCTGCCAAAGACCTAATTGGCAAGGAGCTTTGCAAGGCCAAACAGAACACGGAGTCAGAACTGAAATGCTGAGACACGAATTGAACCAAGTTGCTTCCTGCAACAAGCACATCCGTTTGCTCCACTTTTATATCCTATGGGAGGGGCCAATCATCTCCAAGCCTTACTCCCGAGTAGTCCTTTTCCTCCGTAACTGTTCTTGCCTTCTGGCAGCTCTGCGCATGCGTGCATTGGGAACAGGTTCCCCCTGTTCCTCTGTCTCGCTCATGTCAGCCTCTGGAGGCTCTGGAGTCAGCATAAACCTCCCAGATGGCCCAGGCTGGATCTCTGCCTCTGGCACCGAGCCTTCTCCAGATTCCAGGCCTGGCCCATGTTCCTCCCCAGCCTCCTCGCTGTCCGACTCTGCTGCCAGCTCTGCAGGCCGCTGGCGGACCACAACATACTGCAGCAGAGTAACTCACTGCTCTCTCCAGGAGTTCGATTTTGCCCGTCTCAAGGTCAGCTCAGCCTTCCATCCTCCCGAGGTCAGTAAAATGAAGACCCAGATTGTTGGGGGCAATATGCTGACTCTGTAAACCGCTTAGAGAGGGCTGTAAAACCACTAAGAAGCAGTATATAAGTGCTATTGCTATTGCTATTGCTATTGCTATTGCTATTGCTATTGCTATTGCTATTGCTATTGCTATTGCTATTGCTATTGCTATACTATGGTTGATGATATTGAAAGTCACCAAGAAATCAAGAAAAGCAAGGATGGATGCACCACTTCCATCCCACCAGAGATCATAAGTGGGACCGTTGACATTTTGGTTGCATATCTGAGCCTAAAACCTGACTGGAGAGTACAGCTAATCTGTTTCCCCCAGGATCCTCTGGAGTTGCAACTCCACCACCTTCTGAACCACTTTATCTAAAAAGGAGAGGGGGGAGACTGGACAAAAACTATTCAGAATGGTAGAGTCCAGCGATGGCTTCTTGAGGAGGGAGCACATCAGTGCCTCCTTAAGAGGGGTCCAGAACACCCCCTCCAACAAGGATGAATTGACCATTGCTTGAACCCATCCATATGACACCTTATGGTGGCCTTAACCAACAAGGAGGGGCATAGATCTAATGTACAGGTGGTGGGGTTTACATTTTGGAGGCCCCTGTGCACTTCCTCAGGTCTAGCAGAATGAAACTGTTCCCAGATAATTGGGTAGTTCCAGATAACTGGGAAGGTAATTGTAATGCTGTAATGCAGCTAGCTATTCATTCCAAAAGAAAATTCTGTGATGATAAATTGTATATGCTGATAGCACTTTTCAATTATATTCTAAATGTGTAATGAAAGAGCACCGTCCTTTTCATAACTCGTTTTCAAATGCTAGTCTTAATTGTCTTGAATTCACATATTTCTCAAAACCTTTTATGAGACATTTGAAATCTGACTTCCTTTTCCTATAATCTTTGGTTCCTTTTTTTTTTAGCTTATTAGATCAAGACATTGCCTGTTAAGATCTAACCATTATTTTTTTAGTTCAATGACTTTGTAAGCAACTTTATCTTGTATCTTTTAATAATGTTAAACTTCTCTCAATTGGAAATGATTTTTCTACTTCATGAGACAAGGCTTGTCTTCATAGTATATTAGGGTCACAATGAAAGGAGAACTGTTGACCAACTGACTTGGGTGAAATTGCATTTGTTTGCTTGCAAGATTGCCTGAAGTTATTGATGGGTTTGTTTGTAATGCCCATGGACCAAGAATGAATATCACCATAAATAGTGGAGATAAGAGTTTGAACTGGAGGACAAGGGCAGTAGAGGAAACAGACTCACTATTCAGATTGTTCATGCTGAAACTCCAGGCACTAAGTATCAAGAAGGGTATGTGGTAATTGATTCATAAATCTGCCAGTTGAGTCCTCTTTAGTTATTAGTAGGTTAGTCATGAAATAAAAGGGCCTTTGAAAAACTGTATTTTGCACCTGAAAAATAAATTGACTTAATAATTGTTTTGTTAAGAAATACTGCTTTATCCATCAACCCTTTCACTGCCTGGGTTCCTGCCTTTGCAATTGAACTCTGTGAAGAGATTAAATACAGTGCCTACTTTTAGAGGGCCAGAGCAATGAACTTTGTATACACAGTAAAATTTCTAAGAATGACCTTTCCGAAAGGAACCCTCTTTATCCTCTTGGAATTTCAAGGAGATTTGGAAGGGAGCCATTAATTCAGAATATGGAGCTGCAGCTGGTTTGGAGGAAAGGCAGGGTAAGAAAAATACTTTTGAATATGTCTGGACTTTATTAAAATGCTCTAGCTCTCAGATATTGGCATTGTTTATAATGTTTTCATGTGAGGAACATAATAATGATAAATAGAAAAAAGTCACAAGTATCATGGCATGAAAAATCATGAAGTGTGTTGCAGCGTTTATGCAGTGCACTTTTTACAGTGTTTACACTTTAAGTGAAGAAATTACAAATGTATGTGATCTGTCCCATTTATCTGGTTTCCTTTTCCAATTTGTTAATGGATAAATAGAAGTGATTTGTACATTTTATACAAAATGTTGATTAAAAAAGTAGAAAAGAAAATCAAGCAAGTCTTCTCCTTATGGGCTATGTATAGGCCAGAGGTTTTGGACAGAGACTGTGCAAACATGTCATTTTTCAGTTAAATGTGGAAGTGATACGATCCTGCCCTGTTATTAAGGGTACTATATAAATTGGCCCTATTTTCTAGGCTTCCAATTAAGAACTGAAGAAATGTGTGGGATTTACATTCCCACAGGAAATACAGGGCAGATGCCCTATTTCTGAAACTAATGATTGTAGGATATGATTTGAACAGCTGAGATTACTTAAGCACATTGAAATATTTGTGGGACTTTTATTATTAGAAACATTTGGAACTGCTGTGATGAGGACCATATGTCAATTTTATTCCTTTGAAAAGTAAACACTTTTTCTTAGCTACTTGTAAGTAACTTAGAAAAAAGAATATTTGTGTTCTCATTTTGCTGTTGTCATAGTCATTGGAAAATTACATTATTATAAATTCAATTTTTTGAGCTGCATTGGTTACCTGGTTGTAATGGAATCTGTGGATGACCTTGGGGAGAGGTGCTGCTTAGGAACAATCAGACAAGAGAGGCTTAATGATCAGAAAAAGAAACTTAGAAAGGACCTGCCGTAAAAGATCAAGCAGTTAAAAATACTGGTAGGAAGTTTGTACTTTCAGACTTGCAAAATTATTACCAGCCTTCCCATGTAAACTAGACAGGAAGCAGAACAAAATGAACTAATTCTACTTTATTGTAAGGCTACATTAATAAACTCTTACATATTTGAAAGGGTTTTTTTTTTGGTCTGATTGTTTCCTAGACTTATTTGTAAACCGGTCACAGTAGCCCTTTGACATTTCTACTGTTGTATCCTTGAGCTATGCCAAGACCCTTAATCGCTCAAGAAACCACCACTATTGAGTGGATTGAGTAATTGCTGAAAACTACGGTAGCACCCAACTGTGAGGCATGCTATATTTATGGTTATTGATGTTGTCTACCTTCCATCTGTATTTGACCGAAATCTTCACAAATAAAGATTTTGAAAAAGTCCTTGGTTTGGGTTACAGGACCCTTATCTTATTTTGAATTTGGTAGATGTACATGATAGAACTGTATCTGATGAATGGTAAAGTTCTCTTCCAGTATATTTAATAGGAATACGTTTTCTTCTAGGCTAAACTTAGATGGCTTTGTGAAGAAGTGAAGGAGAGACAGACCAAGGAAAAGAAGCTTCGTCATCAACTGCTCCAGAGCCGAGAGCAATTAAAGCAGCTGAGCTTGAGCAAGGAGACCGAGCACCAAAACCTCATAGGTCAAATAGAGAAGCAGGAACAACTACTAGAAGAAGTTTATCAAGAGAAGAAACGTGAGTTTATAAAATCATGTTAATTAACAGCAAAACTTTTTGAATTTCCCATGTCAGACATACCTCTGATTGGACTAGTAAGCTCTCTCTCCCTCCCTCCCTCTCTTCTCTTTCTCTTTATAATAAAATGGTTGAAATCTTGAATTAGTTTAAAGTTGAGGTTTCTGTTAGAAATGGTAGTCCACTCTTGCCTTCTTTACATCGTGTAAGAGTTATATGATCTGAAGAGAAACTAGTATTGCCAGTGAATCTGACAGGTAATCTGCTTCTCCATGACATACTTAGCCAACCTTGAAGTAACCTAGTCACTGGAGAGCTTTTATGCTGGCATGATGTCATGCCCTCCCCTTGGCTGCCCTTGAAGGCTGATATAGGAAAATTCCCTACCTGGAGAGGCAATGTCCCTTTGACTCTGCACATACAGAAACAACAGAGCATGTGCTCCTCCAGTGTCTGTACGACAGAGATATCTGTACTAGCCTCATCTCATCAATACTCCATATAAATACCCAGGTCGCACAGAACAATTTTATACCTCCCTGCCGCTTGCAGACACTAATCCTGCTATAAGATATAATGTTCTCAGGTTCTGTGCAGCAGCGATTAAAATTTCTCAGATGATGACCTGTGCCTCAGGTCTGAATAAGTATTTAGCTTGTCAATTAAGAGCGTTGAGTATTGTGATAGATTTAGTTAGCCATATTAGCCACTTTTAAGTTTCCCTATATTTAACTAACATTTTTACCCCTTTTTATAGATTTCTTTTTTATATAGATTTTGTTTTTGGATATACATACATACACACTAGCTTTTTAAAACATCGTTTTACCCCTGTGTATTTTATATTTTATAGCTTTTAAAATTACTAATTGTTTGTATCTCACCCTTCTTATGTGGTCTATGACTGTAATAAAGATTTGATTGGATTAACTTAAGTAAATTGACCCCAGAAAAACAACACTTTCCCAGTGCTAGCCAAAGTGTTGAAAGTGAGGTGTTTTCAGTGTGTTGAAAACATATGTCAAAAGATGAATTTTATGCTTTGAAAGAATTGGAGAGTGCTGTTTTCAGGAGCATCCCTACTGTTGTGATAGGAGTAATTCTGCTTTTCTGCTTTGAGCTGTGCTTCCTTACATTAAAGTATCTGCAAAAATTGGATATATAAGATAGGTAAAATGTAGTAACTTATTTTCCAGTTGAAAGATTAGAGGCATGCTGTGAGCTGCAAGAGACAGGATTTAAAACAACATTTTGAAGCCCTATTCATTTTGAATTCATTCTGTCTACCTAAAAAAAAACCCTATAGAATTTCTCCATGTTTTACTGACAACTTTCTTCCTCTTGTACCACTTAAAGAAATATTGTGCTATCTTATTTGTATCTCAGAAATCTTGCAAAATGAAAGCACTAAAAATGGTTAATATTGTAAAATGGCCCCAAATATTTTAATTATATTTGTTTTTATCTGATTATGCATTCTATTGGTGACTGATATCTTTTTCGCAAAGCAAATAAAATCTGTGAATTTGTTATCAGTTGTGCAGTTATACAAGGTAGAAATGTCATAATCTATTTTTAAGCTATTTTGCTGTCTTTAGAAAAAGAGGCCTTTTCTACAAATATACATACAAATACAAATATATATACAAATTTTAGAACTATGATAGAGCTAAGTATCTTGTAAATAACTTGATTATACAACAATATATATCCATGATACATTCTATTTTTTTCTATAGATTTAAAAATGTCCTTTTTTTTTAACTTATATGCTCAGTATTGTACTTTTCTGTATTTGGATACAGTGATGCAGAAATGCCCAAAGCTTTTTATTACTTCTCTCATCTCTAACCCCTTTCTGCATATTTCTAGTTTTTGTTTTATATTCCATAATCATCTCTTTCATAAGCATACACATTTCTCCTTGTTTTGAAAGAAAATAGTTTATTGTGTGAAGGGGTTGTATACTTTTGATACATTGGAAAGATGCTTTATTGACTGAATGCAGTTATTATGAACCAGCAACTGGTGAAGTGAAAAGAAATTGTACCATAACATTAGATTTTTAAGTCTACAATCCAGTGTATTATACATATATTCTTATTAAGCAACTAGTATTATGGTAAAAGTAGAACTTGCTACCTCCTAGAACTGCAATCATCATGCATTTCATTTTGACTTTTAAGCCTGAATTTGCAATTGTGTTTGTGGTTAGCCAAAGAAATGTCGATTGAGATAAAAATGTGTTCTTCCTCATAAACAATGCCATCTATTGAGACCCGGAAATGTGCCTTGTATGTAGCAGCACCTGCCCTCTGGAATGAGGTTCCCCCTAAGATTTGAATGGGCACCACCCTACTGGTGTTTTGAAGGGCCCTGAAGTCCTAGCTCTTTGTCCAGGTTGGTGAGGACCACTTAGGTTCCTTTCTTCCTTTTCCCTGTTCCTTTCCAGGTTTGTTTTTTTCTGCCATCACTGGATTTTTGTTTAGTGATGTTTATATATTCTTCTTTGTTTTTAAATGTTGCTAACAATTTTAACCACTCAGTTAAAATTTTAACCAATCAGTCAGCCTGATGATTAGACTGGATTTTATATTTTTGTCTACCTATGGAATCCTTACCAAGGATCTGAGGTGCACAGATGTTGTTTAATAATATTGAAGGTGTTATTATTATTTCCTGGTTGGGGGAGGCAAATTATGAAACAATGCATTTCTGTCACATAGTTTGACAGAAATAATTACATCAGCCATCAGAATTATCATCAGCATAAATATAAAATAGTTTGGCCAATCTTAAGGACTTGGTGTCTTAATTTAAACAGATGTGTTCCCCACATAGATCCAGTTCACACAGTTAAAAAATAACCCATGTAGCCCAATTCTGAATTTTGCTTTGCCTGATCACTAAATGTTACATTTTTCCTTTGTTTTTAAAAGTGTAAAAGAGGAATACAGCGCTGAAAATACATCAATACATGCCTGACCTGTACAAGGCAATAAAAACAGAATATTCATTCAGCTAAAGTGAATAATAGTTGAGATAATTAATCAAGAAAATTAAATTAATTTTGGAAAAAAATAGCAAGTTCTGTTATCAAATTGATATCTCAGGAGAATTGTAATTTATTCTGCAACCATGCATATTAAACCAGCAGAGAGAAGTTTAGGAAAAAGAAATATACTGGAGAAGAACATGGAGATTTGGGTTCAAGCATTGCTGGGTATTTTATTTTTATCCTTTTCTTTTTGCAGTTACCAACATTGTTGAACTGCTTCATTTTAAAACTGTTACTAAGGTGCTTGGGTATTCTTTTTCTGCTTCTTAAATCTTGTGCTATTAGAATGAAAAGGTAATCCAGTTACCAGCATTCAGAGCATATCCCTGTAAATCTTTTAAGACTTAGTGAAATCCAGATGTCGCTGATTTTTTTAGGCTGGATATTGGCTATATTTTAAGGCAGATAGTAGTGTGTTTTATTTGCTTTGGTGGAGATGCATTATGTTTGTTCAACTCTCAGTTCAATCAAACAAACATTGTAGATTAGAATACAGGATTTTAGAAGGCAGTGGAATGAGTGTCCACACTGCAGACATCAGTAGCTCTCTAGAGGTAATAGTTATTTTTGATTTTTCCAACTCTGCAAGTCTTTAGTATTTTCACTTAAATAATTATGACCCCAAACAATCAAGCAAAAATGTTATGCACTTGTGTTCACTACTGTTGTATTTCCTGTAATTACTGTTTTTAGAACCTTTGTCTTACTGAAGTAATTAGCAAAAGATACTTAACGCTTACATAAACAAAGATCCCATGGTATTAAACTCTTTGAAGACATGAACTAGACTCTCAAGATTCTAATTTTAAAAGAAAAACCTACAGACAGAGCACTTCCAGAAGTTAAAAGATTGCCTACCGCTGATTTAGAGCCTAGAATCCCTTTTCTCTTCCTCAAGTAATCTAGGGAAGGAAAAGATAAAGAAATGTGTATGTGGGTGGGGTGGGGGGTGGGGGGAGGGAGGGAGAAGCTTCTAGGACAAAAAGATCAAATTTTAATTAACTTCTGGACAGGTGAAATTTATGTTATGAATGAATTATTTTCTCCAAAGCCATTATATACGGCCTACCACAAAACAAAGTTTTTAAAGGTCAAACTGAACTGTAGTCACAGTTTACTGTAGTCTTGATGCCTACAATTATCTACATTATTATATAGAATATTATTTAATAAAGAATAGAATAGAATAGAATAGAATAGAATAGAATAGAATAGAATAGAATAGAATAGAATAGAATAGAATAGAATAGAATAGAATAGAATAGAATA
>QLTV01003402.1:510729-543229 GCA_003457575.1 Thermophis baileyi
AAGATCCCTCTCACAGTTACTACTGTTGAGCAAGGTACCACATATACTGTACCTGTGCATTTTGTTTTTCTTGCCTAAATGTAGAACCTTTTTTCATCATTGAATTTCATTTTGTTAGATAGCGCCCTATGTTTAAGTCTGTCAAGATCCTTCTGTATCTTGAGCCTATCTTCTGGAGTATTGGCTATTCCTGCCAGTTTGGTATCATCTGCAAATTTGATGAGTTCCCCATCTATCCCCTCGTCCAAGTCATTGATGAAGATGTTGAAGAGTACTGGGCCTAAAACAGAGCCTTGGTGTACTCCACTGCATACTTCCCTCCATGTAGATGCAGTTCCATTGAGCACTACTAAAGGGCAGCTTGATGGCTCAGCTCAAGATGCTGGGCTTGTTGGAAAGTTGACATCCCGGATTCAAGACCCAAGCGTCGCTTGACAGAGTGACCGCCCGTCTTTGCCTAGCTGCTGCCCACCTAGCAGTTAAAAAGCATGCAAATGCAAGTAGATATATAGGTACCACTTCAGTGGACAGAAAACAGCACTCCGCGATGTCATGCTGGTCACATGACTGCAGAAACATCTTTGGCAGCGCTGGCTCATGGCCTTGAAACAGAAATGAGCGCCACCACATATAATTGGCAACAACTAGCGGAGTAAAATCCGCAGGGACTCCTTTCCTTTCCTTCCTTATTTAATATTATACTGTATAAGCTTACTGATATATAGATAAATACTTCCAGATATAAAAATAAATGTGACAGTTTAGAAGTTCCAGTTTTCATTTCCAGATTCTCATAAATAAATTCTTTCTTGATGCAATATTATTAAATTTTAGTCAAAATGTAGGGTATGCAGTGCCATTTTTGTTCAGTACAAAATTAACTGTGTTGTCCATAATTGAGTCATAGCTTTCCTAATTTATGCAACTGTCTCATTTAAAAATTGCATTTATGAAAACATTCAAAAATATATTTTTATTTGCAGCAGAACCTTGTGTGCAATACAGTTATTTTTGCAAATTTCATAGTTTTTCTAAGTTTTATAAGGAGCAGCGTATTAATGTATTATATGTGTCTATAAATTAATATATGTGGCTTTGCCAAACATATTCTTTTAGTGTTAAATCTTCAGTAGCGATACTAAATATCTTTGAAGTGTAATTGTATATTTTTTATTAAATTAATTTTTTAAAAAATAAAGCAACTTAATCTCTCAAGTTAAACAACATTCTATAACAAGTGTAAAATGCATAACTTTAAGGAAATAAAATAAAAATAGAAAATATTTCCTTGATAATGGCAATAAAATCTCTCTGCCTTTTGATTTGCATTAATTCACTAACTGGATTATTGCATGGAGTCATTCCTATAAGTGTCTGTGATGACCCAGGGCACGGCACAGAGATAACACAAACAGCTCGCATTTCAAACCGCCCCTTTATTGCTCCAAATCTCCCCAAACACTCCCACGTTTCTGGCAAGTCCCAGAGCAGAGTGATAACAAACCCCCACCCAAACCTCAAGCAGCCTCTGGCTGCAATTAGTCCAGCCCAGCGCTGTCTGCACCAAGGCTGCACGGCAATAAATCCCAAATGTATTTGGCAAAACAGCAAATCAAGGAGTTCAGGGAGCAAAAGATCCAGGTAATTAGTCCAGAATGCCAAAAGGAATGCAAGGACTCTTGGCAAGTTCAAACATCGGCATGCAACACTTCAGGAACTCAGCGTTTGTTCCCGACAAATGCCCCTCCCCACAGTGTCTCCTTAAGTCTCAGCCCCAGTGTGCCTGGTGAAGATGGGTAGGGCACTCTCCTCGCGAGTAGCCTGCTCCATCTGCGCTGATCACGCCTTCTCTGCACTCTCCGAGCCCTTGCATCAGGAGGGGGTGGTTCTTGCTCCTCGTCTGAGCTCTGTCTCTCCTGTTCATCTTGCCTCTGTTCCTCCCTGCCTGCAAGACTTACTAATTCCGAAAAGCCTTGCCTGGACTGACTCTGCCCTTCCCCAGTTTCCTCCAAGGCCAACGGAGCTGCCCTCTCACTCGCTGTCAGTTCTTGTGCCAGCTCATCTTCCGCCGCAGATTCAGACTCCGACGGGGGCATGACAATGTCCTTATATATTTTTGGTATAATTTTACCTTAATTCATGTATTAAAGCATGAAATCATCTGCAATCATTGTTATATCTGTCCTGAAGATGCTTGTTTTATTGTATATATAAAAGTATGATGCCATCGTTAACAGAATTCACAGAAGTACTGTTGGTAATTTTTTTCCTGTTTCTGCTCCATGCATTTTTTTAAAACCTATTAAGAGTGCATTGGTCTGTAATTGGTCTTTGAAGGTTTTTTTTTGCTACAGGTTCGGGAACGGGCGCATGCGGGCGTGCGCTTTGCACACGTGCAACGCTTCTGTACATGCGCAGAGCGTTTTTTGATGACATCCGTGTGGATGGGCGGAGCCTCCTGCTGCCGCAGCTACCGGTTCGCTGTACCAGGTCGAACCGGTAGCAACCCACCAGTGGAACACTGGCTTCACATTCTGATGAAAACTTCAAACCTTTATAGGTCTAACTGTGGATGCCGATATAACAGTACATTATAGTGCATGGTACAGTAAACTATAGACAAGGTTTTGAAATGGTATTTAGATTGGAAATGTGGTTTTTATACTGGTTCAGACCCCATGCACATGCCTTTCCTTCTCTATTTAGTAATGCTGACGAAGAATTCTTGCATTCTTAAAAAAATAGGCAAGATTTTTTAAAATAGCAAACATTAGTTTTCTGAGCAAACAGTCACATATGCCTACTGTTGATCTTCTTGCAATGTCAGCTAAATTGTTACCATGGAGGGAGGATACTGCAAAATACTTATATAAAAGAAGCAGTTTTTTATATTCTGTGGTTTGTATTCTGTGATTACAGTTACAGGTTCTCTTAGGCTATAATACTGCTGTTTAAATACTGCTGTTTAAATTTTCAATCGAAGTATAAAAAGGCAGCAGTCCAGAATGTAGCTTATATATGGTTGGCAATATTAAGAAATTCAGGATTAAATCCAAGATATATCTGAATAACAATTGCATGCATTACTCTTCACCTCTAGTTACTTAAAGGCAGAATTCTGAACAGCGATGAATGATTTCAATTAGACGTCAAATAGAGGAACATCACATTTTCTAATTATACATCATATTACAATCAATAATATATGCCACTAGCATTTTCAGGGAACTTTCAGAAAACAAACAAAAAAAGGCATATTAAAGAATGAAAGTATAAAACTTTTATGGATACTAACTCATGATAACTTATCTAAAACGATAGGATAACTGTGGAAAACATATTTGTGTGCTTGTATTCTTTCTAAAAGTTCCATCTTGGTTTCTATATTTGTGAAGTTCCTTGAACTTACAGATCCTACTGAAGCAAGGGGCAAATATGGCCTTTCAAAAGTTCTTGTGTTCTTATTGTACTCTTATACCAGGGGCTCTTAAGTCACTTATACTTTGGACATCTCATGCATAGACTATTCCAATATGCTGTCTATGGTCTGCCCTTGAAAATTGGTCAGAAGCTGCAATTGATCCAGAATGCAGCAGCACAGGTGATAATGGGCATGTAAAACCTTTGTTCCATGAGCTTTATAACTTACCAGTAAGCTTCCATGTGCAATTCAAGGTGCTGGTTATTACCTATAAAGATCTTCATGACATAGAGCTGGCTATCTAATGTACTGTATGTCTTCTGTAGCTTCTAACCACACTATAATTGGTTCCAGGTCATAATAATATCATATGATGGGATCTAGGAAGTCTACCTTCTCTGTCATAGCACCTGTCCTCTGGAACAACAGCCTCCTGAGATTTCTCTGGGCCCAACTTTGTCAGTGTTTGAAAGAGCCTTGAAAAGTTGGCTCTTCCTCTACCCTTGAGTTATAGGGAGTTGCAGATCCTATGCACTGGACTGTTTGTGTTTTCCACCCACTCCTCCTTGTATTTTTCTTTTAGTAATGATTTTTTTAATTGTATGCCCATATGGGATTGAATGGCCTTATAATAGTAATAATAATGTCCACAGGTGGTACTGTATGAAATAATCTTTAGCACAGGAGGATGAATTTACTATGAGATAAGAAATGATCTTCAGTGTTGCCCTTTATGCAAAGCCAAAAATTCTGGTGATACACCTTAAAGAAGAGGTTGAAAAAGATATTTTAAAATGTTCAACCAATATAATCGAAAGCTAAAACAGTTCCTCTGCTAGAAAAGACTACATGTCTTTGGAACAAAAGCATAAAAATCAGATAAGATGGGAGCGTATATACTTATGTGTCATAAGGAAAATGTAGATAAATTTTTAAAAAGCCACTTTCATACCATTAGAAACAATAGATTCTTTATTCTTAACTGATTTGTACTGTTTAACATATCCATGCAGCTCCTGTGTTTAACAGGCATACAGCAACATTTTGGTTTCTAAGTTTGGATGCTTTCAGCTAGTTACTGCCACAGCTTCTCTACTTTTCCCCCCAGTTTTTCAAGAACATGAGACACTGTTTCTTCCCTTCATCTTCAAAGACATGCAAAGGGAAAAATGTTTTATGTCAATTATTTGTGCTGTTGTTCCAAATGTATATATATATTTCATCTTATCTTACTAAAAATATTCTAAAATGTTTTTATATTGTATTTTACAGCTGAGGAATAAACAAACATGAAATATTTGCATTATGTTGATCATATTCAATGTGCTTAATTTTTCTATTTATTCGTCTCTTCTGTCTCCATTGTTTCAGATGATACCATGTTTTCAAACGTAGTTTTCTCCCACAGAAAAATTTTATATACAGAGAATAACCTGTTATGCTCCACTTTGATTTTTAATATATATATTAAAAACCTTTGGAATTTATCTTTGACCCACAGGGTCTGAACTAAGTATCTTTGCATATTTTTAGAGATGTTCACAGAAGTATATTTTTCTGTTGTTTGAATTGACAATAGTTAAATCAAGTGCATTCCATCAGCCATCACTGTTTGTTTTTTAAAGTATTAGTTATCATTGCTTTGCACAAATATGTGTGTGTTTGCCTTTGATGTCTGATATAAATGAAACTGGAAAGCTATACTTTGTCCTCAGGCTAAAGCAGCTGCATACACAACTTTCTTTAAAAAGCCTTTATATAAATTGACCTTTCTTATTTTTTCTTGAATGCAGTAGTATTTTCCTTTCAAAAATATCTGCTGGGGATTTTGAGATAAATCAGAAATCCTCCTCCTAAAGTCAGCTTTGAAAAAACTGTCACAAGCAAATTGTAAACAGGCCATAAATACTGATTGGCTGAACATGCCTATTTCTTTATTAAACTGGTCCTGATTCTGTCACTGGATCTTCATTGTCCACCCCTCATTAACAGCACCCAACTTTTGTAGCATTTTATTTCTTTGCTTTATCACCTTTTCAGTGAAATACAGCCTGCTCAGAGTATCTTGTTGATTTCGCCCCAATTTTAAACATATTTTATGAGTCCAAACAACCACTTTATCATCCTCCACTGAACATATTCAGGAAAAGAAGGACAGGGATAGAGTGAGTGCTTTGTACTCCGATCCAAGTTAAAATTCCCAGCATCTTCTAGTAGCAGAGCTGTGTGAACCATTTAATGAAGCACTCTGGGAAGTGAATAAATTGCCATCTGAACCCACTAATTGAAGTTTGAAAATGCCACGTCTTTCTGCTTTAAAAGGATATGGCCAGCCCCTGTGGCTGAATATGCCTATGTACAATATGCCAGAAGACCTTTCTACCAAGATTTGTTGTGATAATTGCTGATAATGCCGACCACAAGAGAGCCAAATTCTGACTTAGTATAGGCAAGTTCTTAAATATTTGGAAATCCTCATACAGCTTAGTTTTCAATTCCACAATTTTAATTCTTAAAAAAAATGAATGAAGAAACACGTTTATTTTTTTAAAATCACCATTGCAACATTCACCAGTATACTGAAGCAGAAGTGTAAGTTCTCGAATTTTTTTTCCACTAAATATTTTATTTGAATAGTTTTTTTTTCTGCTCAAAACGTTCCAAGTAAATTTTATCTTATTTATTTATTTGATTTTTATCCCGCCTTTATTACTTTATACGTAAGTTAAGGCAGCAAACATAATAATGCTCCTTCCTCCTTTTGTTTTTCCCACAACAACAACCCTGTGAGGTGGATTGGGCTGACAGAGAGTGACTGGCCCAAAGTCAACCAGCTGATTTTTGTGCCTAAGGAAGGATTAGAAGTCTCCTGGTTTCTAGATCAGCTCCTTAACCACTACATTTAAAATTAAAATGATTCTGTGAAATTAAAGAGAAGTTCAACTATCCCTTAATAGTAACTCCCTTAATATCATTTTATTTATTTATTTATTTCGTCAAGCATGTATTAGATAACAGATATAAGTATAAACATGATTATGAATACATGAAATGGATACGAATAAAAGAGAATATTAGGACAGGGACGGTAGGCACGCTGGTGCACTTATGCACGCCCCTTAAAGACATCTTAGCAGGGGTGAAATGCTCCCGGTTCGGACCTGATCGGGCGGACCGGTAGCAATGGCCGCCGGTGGTTTGCCGAGCCGCCAGCAATGGCTGGCTGGCCACGCCCCCGAACCGGTCCAGCTGTCGCCGTTCACTTGCCCTGCAAGCTGATGTCCCGGGACTGCACATGCGGTAGGACGCGAGTCCACACCAGAAGAGGGCTGCGGGAGATGCAGTGCGCATGTGCAGCAGCCCTGGGACATCCGCTTGCCATTTCTGGCCTTTTGGGCCTTTTCTGCTTGCTGTTTCCCGCCGCTTTCTGACTCAGCCCCATAGCAGCAGCAGCAGAAGGTAAGGCCAACGCTGGCGGTGGGGGGGGAGGAAGAAGCGGAAGGCCAGGTGGAAGGCAGGAAAGCATGTTGGGGGTCAGGAAAGGGAGGTAGCAGCCTACTCCCTTCCCCGCAGCCGCGACATGCTTTCCTGCTTTCCACACGGCCTTCCCAGTGTCCCCATGGCCAGCTTGCGAAGGCAGGCAAGCGGAACGCCACGTGGAAGGCAGGAAAGCATGTCAGGGCGGCGTGTCTCCCATGCCGGCTCCGCAAGGCTTCAGGCTCCGAAGCAGCCCACTGGCTTCCCACCTGGCCACCTGCCTGCTGTCTTTGACCGCCGGCGCCACTCCGGGAACTCGGCTTGCGGAGTCCGGCGCTCCGGGGGAAGGAGGCTCAGCCGCGGCGCCGCTTCCCGCCGGCGAAGAAGCGGAGCAAGAGGGGTGGAAGTGGCTGGCGGGACAGCAGCCCCCTGCATGGGGAGAGGGCCAGGGGCAGGCCTGGCCGTGCCACCACGGAGCTTTCCCTTCGGCCTGGGCGGCGGCGCTTACCAGGGTGGGTCAGTGTGGGTAGCCCTTCATCTTCGCCAGGTCGCCCCACTTGTAGTTGCGCAGCCGGCCGAAGCGGGACATGGCGTGGGCGGAGTGGCCGATGCAGCCACCGCTGAGGCCGCCCTGGCCGAGCGATCATTGCACCTCCCCAGCAACAAGCGTGCCGGGGCCGCCTTGCCCACCTTCTCTGCCTCCTTGCGCATGGAAGGGGCCGCCGCCGCTCTCGCCACCCTCCCTACCCGCCTGGCTGCAGACGTCCGCCTGCCTGAAGTAACCCCGCCGCTGGTTGCTTTCATTTCGCGGCGGGAGGAGGAAGAAAGCTGAGGGAGAAGTTGGGGAAGGAGGAGGAGGTGGAGGGTCCTGCGGTCGCCGGCACAGCAGCTGCTGCTGAGAAGCGGGGAAGTGGCCTTATAGTGGTCCGACCCGGTGTTCAGGCTGGCGGGCCAAGGGAAGTCAAAGTGCCGAGGGAAAGGGGGGTTGCGAGGGGGACCTGCCCTCTCCGTGCCGAATACCATTCGGGGTAGTCCTAGGAATTGGGTGAGCCGAGCCGCAGCTTCTTGCCTTCTTAGCTCAGGGAACAGCCATTTTCTGCAGAAGGATGACTGTGGCGGGGGGGGCTACCAGCCGAAGTACAGCTTCCTCCCTTTTTTTTCTTTTTAAATGAAAAATCATTGCGACGCTGGCTAGTGTTTTGAGCCGGCACTGGAGGCATGGGTGGAAGGCTGCCTTTTCTACAGCATAAACGGGGTGGGCGGTTTGTATGGAGGATTGGCGGGGGGGATGCATGGCCCTCCGAGATGGAGAGCAGGGCAAGAGACGGCTCCGAGGTTCGCTTGGGCAGTCAAGCCAGATGGCGGAGGGAAACTCAAAGCGTTGGGGGCTTCAGAAGGGCAGAATGTGCTTCAGAATGTGCAGCTCCTGAATCTAACAGTGAGTGACGTGAGTGACGTCAAGTTGGCCACGCCCACCCGGTCACATGACCCCACCCACCAATCCACGCCCACCAAGCCATGCCCACAGAACCAGTAGGGAAAATTTTCACATTTCACCCCTGCCTCTTAGGAATGGGGTATTCAAGTATATTCAAGTTATCAGCTCACGGTGCTCCTAGAAAAGGCCTAAACTCTTGTTGATGTCATTCAGAATTGAATCTCTGCTGTAGCTACAATGCATGTTTCCTTTCTGAGTTTCTTACTGGCCAAGATCAAAGTTTTTCTCATTTCTGATCTGTTTGCAAGGTGGCTTCTTGTAGGCTCCAAATTATATGTGAATTAATAGCAATAGCAATAGTACTTAGACTTATATACCGCTTCATAGTGCTTTACAGCCCTCTCTACAGACTCAGCATATTGCCCCCAACAATCTGGGTCCTCATTTTACCGATCTCGGAAGGATGGAAGGCTGAGTCAACCTTGAGCCTGGTGAGATTCGATCTGCCAAACTGCTGGCAGACGGTGATCAGCAGAAGTAGCCTGCAGTACTGCACTCTAAACACTGCGGCACCGCGGCTCATTAAGAGAGTAATCAGTGTGTTTCTATAAGGAGTTGCGTGGAAGGGTATATGAGTGAAGGGAAATGAACCCGAAGAAGGAACCATACTTGAATAGACACACAGAGAATTAAGTTAATTTTCTTTTTCTATATCTGTTTGAAAAAAGAAATGATTTTTCATTCCATTGGATTAGATTAGATTAGATTTATATCTCTCCTTTATGTTGTACATTTCAAAATAGTGCACCTAATGCTCCCTTCCAATTTTCCTCCCACAATAACAATCCTGAGAATTGAGTTGGGCTGAGAGAGAATGGCTCAAAATCACCCAGCTGGCTTTCATACTTAATGGAAAACTAGAACTCACAGTCTCTGAATATCCTTATGCAGTACTTATGTAGGATGGGTTGTCTCCCTAAATTAGTGATTTGTGATTTTGCAATATAGGTAGGAGATTCCATAAGATGAAAAATATTTAGTTAGAAATCTGTAAATGGGAATGTCCTTTTTCATAGATACCACGAATCCAGCTATTCCCTGGTTTGAACAGAACACAAATTAATTAAAATTTATTTTGGCAAGGCTTGGATTGAGGCAAGAAGGAAGGAATTTGTGAGTAATTTCTAAAAGACTATTTTTTGTACTGCACTAAACGGTCTTATGTCTCATTGGTATGTTTTACTATAGTATAGCAGCTGCATGAATGTTTAATAAAGGAACTTGCAGATTTCTAGCAGAGCAGAAATGTTAATGCTGAATGAAGAGAAAGAAACTAAAACAATTTAGCAACTGCTGTTATGTCACAGACTCTTGTTTCATGGCATCTATTACCAATATAATTAGATTGCATTATACCCAGTAGCCTTATAAAATGCACTCAGAGAGCAATAAACTTCACAACTCAAGGTGACACTGTATAATTTGTATGAGGACTAGAAAATGAAGCTACTATCCTATTGAATCCCATATGTGTTGTTTTTTCCTTCTGCTCTTGTACAAATGTGAATTACAATATGCACATTCCAGAGCATATTCAAAAACCTGGAGATGCAGATTCCCAGTGTTGCTAAGTGTAGTCTGTTCATCCCTATATACTTAAATGCATATAAATATGTACGCATGTTTCAGTGAAGAACCTCTTTACAAAGGTTACACACATTAGTGGATGTACAATAAACTGATGTATTTGGAAAATAACTTTATTCACACGGGTGAGAGATTTTCTGTAATTTTCTGCAGTAATGGAAAATTTGTTTGTTTGTTTGCTTGTTTGTTTATCACATTTTTATAATGCCCATCTCACTCAAATGAATAAGGTTACACAAACATAAAAGTCCAGAAGATAGATTTATTGAATAAAAACTATGCACACATACAGAGAACCTGTTTACATTAAAAAAATGTAGTTTATATATCATCCTATAAATGTATCTGGATGATGTTCAAGAAAACACAAGTGATATCTAGTGCATGCTCTCTGGTGTTATTAATTGTGCATATATTGATGAATGATAAATATTTTTTCACAATGCCATCAAATTGGTGTTGACTGATGGTGACTACATAGATCCTTTCCAGGATGATGTGTCTCCAGTCTTCCAACAGTACATCCCTCATACTGTAATCAAGTTAATCCATTCTGCTGCTGGTTTTCCTCTTCCTTTTGCCTTCTACCTTTCCTAATGTTATTATTCCTTATTATTATTACTCCAGAGAACTAAGTCTTCACATAGTGTGTCCAAAATGATTGGAGGATTATTTGAGCTTCGTTATTTGTGCATCAAGTGAGAATTTGGGATTGATTTGTTCAATGATCCTTTTGTTTTTTTTTTGACTGATTATGGTATTCTAAAGAATCTTCTCCAACTCTAAAGTTCAAAAACATTGTCTTTCTATCTTGTTTTTTTGTTTGTTTGTTTGTTCTTTAATGGCTGATAGTCAATCCTAAAAAACAGAAACTATCCACCATTTTAATATCTCCATTGCTACTTCTAAGGCTGTCAGCTATATCTGTTGTCATTAGTTCAGTTATTACTATTTTTAATGTTAGTCTCGTTTTTCATTGTTCTCCTTGAGTTTCATTACTTGAGCTTTGCAGTTTCAACTGTTGATGCAGTCTCAGTGTTATGGGCATGGGACAGGTTATTAATGTTTACACCTCCAGTTTTAAAACCATGCTCATCTTCTATTCTAACTTCCATATTTATATGCTCATCATATTAAGAAGAGAAGATGCATCTTGTCTTATTCCTTTATTCAACTGTAGCCAGTTTGTTTTGTTGTATTCTATTGGGCTGTGGTTTCATATCTTGTGCATAGGTTTTGCATAAGAATAATGAGATGTTCTGGGATTCCCATTTTACTAAGGACATAGTGGCATACTCAAGATAACCAAAGAGCATTTTTAAAAGCTCTTTAAAAAAAAACATTGACTTATTTTTAATTTTAGACTTGGGTATTTCATTGTGCTGTATTGTTTTTATTCTACCTGATCCCATTTCAGGTTATGGATATACTGCAAATTACACTGGTATACAGAGCCAGCAAAAACGTTTGAGAGTAATAACTCATATAAGTCCATTTGCAAAACTACAAGATTATAATTTTGATTTTATATGTACTTTCAGGCTGATTGTGGTATGTATCTTCTATCTTCTGAGTCATGTATGTGAGATGGGCAGCTATATAAATTTACAAAACAATAAGTTCTGATACAAGGAAAGATGAAGCATTATTTTCTTCTTGGTCTAATTATATTTTCCTGGACTAGAAACAAAGTTCCTTGAGTAGTATATATATATATTTAATGTGTATATAAAGCTTAATCTGTAATCTGTGAGATCTTTTTTTTTTTTACTCATCCTGGATGTTAAAAGCATTATTTGGCTATTTTGCATGTGGCAGGTGAGAACAACATTTCAAAGCATATTCAGTACCATACAGTTACAGTTATAGGTCACTGTAACTGGATAGAATACAAAAATAAAGAAAATGAGACATGGAGGAACAAATGGAAGAATATGGAAACCTGGGATAAGGAAAAAGATAGTCAGTAGCCCAAATTTCTCATGCGCTAATCTCATGAATATAACTAGTCACCATGATTGAAAGCTCAGAATAAAGACCTGTCAGGAATTTCAAGCCCTGATCTATGAGGTTGATAAGAAAGGCAAAAGAAATATGTAGCAAAAAGCAAAGGATTCTAATATTCTTTCATAGGAGCTCAATTTGTTTACATGATGATAATATGCTGGTCTATGACCTTAATAAAGGTTTGATTCATGATAATAAATCAAACAGAATCAGATGCTTGCAAAAATGCCAAGTTATTTCATTCATATATCAGCTTCCCTCAACTTATTGCCCTCCAAATGTCACATCTTCAGCTGCATATAAAGGGTGCATTCATTTGGAGAAGATAATGAAGCATGCAAGCACTTACCTGCAAGAAGAATGATTTTGACCTGCAGAACTGAACAGCAGAATAGATTTAATTGTATTCTCACGTTTTTTATTTTGCTTAGATTCTCTCCTACTCCATTTATTTTATTTTATTATTTTCTTTACATAAGGCCCAATAATAGGCCATAAATAGCTTTTTGCGTGAGTTCTCTACAGTCAGTCAAAACATATTATAAACAAGCAAAACTATATAGAAGCAATATTAAAAGCAATATTCAAATTTAACACCACACCCCAAACAAAATAAAAATCGAGCTGGAATGGTAATGGCAATCAGTTTAGCATATATAAATATACATTATAGTAACCCCAAAGTAATCACAAAAACAAAATAGCTATACAACTTTAAAATACCACAATGATTATTAAAATATCTTGGAAATTAAAAAAGGATTCACCTGACACCAGAAAATTGGCAACGTGGGCAGCATGTGAGCTCCTTCGAATCATTCCCATGGTAAGTGAGGTGCTATCAACATCATCATCAACAACAAATCTTTTAACAGATGCTGTGAGTTCACAGTAAAAGCTTCCATAGGGGGTTATATGGGAAAGTTTCTTCTGAACATACTTGATTAGCGAATTCTGCCTTAAACAACATAAAGGCACTTAACTGCCTAATGCTCTGACTGAAGGAGAAATTACAGTTGAAATGGAAGAACCAGAATTTCTGTCAGTAGAATGTCCAGCAAAGCTGTATTCTGTATAGCCATTAGCAAAAAGATTGCCATCACTATATCTATCTATCTATCTATCTATCTATCTATCTATCTATATCTATCTATCTATCTATCTATCTATCTATCTATCTATCTATCTATCTATCTATCTATCTATCTATCTATCTATCTATCTATCTATCTATCTATCTATCTATCTATCTATCTATCTATCTATCTATCTATCTATCTATCTATCTTATCCAGTGGTGAAATCCAATTTTTTTTACTACCGGTTCTGTGGGTGTGGCTTGGTGGGCATGGTGTGGCTTGGTGGGCGTGGCTTGGTGGGTGTGGCAGGGGAAGGATACTGCAAAATCTCCATTCCCACCCCACTTCAGGGGAAGGGTACTGCAAAATCCCCATTCCCTCCCCACTCCTGGGGGAAGGGTATTGCAAAATCTCCATTCCCACCCCACTCTGGGGCCAGCCAGAGGTGGTATTTGCCGGTTCTCCGAACTACTCAAAATTTCCGCTACCAGTTCTCCAAAACCTGTCAGAACCTGCTGGATTTCACCCCTGATCTTATCTTGATGCCATGTTCAGACATTACTTCAATACTTCTTTTTCTTAGAATGCCAGCGTTGTAAATATTTTTATTCCTGAAGTAATCACAGAAGTAACAGATAAAAACCTTTATTCCTGGAATACCAGCTTTAGTTACATTTCCATTTTGTCCTTTATTTGAAATGGAACAAAATTCTATATGAGACAAGAAGATCATCCTTGATATATTATGTTGGTAAGCTAATGGCATTTCTTTGTATGGTCATCAGTCACCAAAATAGACTGTCTAGTCCCTACTGTGTAACAACAAAGTAAACTGATTTCTTGAACTTTAAAGGTCAACGTTTTCTGTTCATTTTCTCCATCTTTTTTCAGATGGATAAATTATTCATTTTCTCTACCTTCTATATCCCTTTGCTGATACTAAGAAGTAGGATAGGGCTATGCATCCATGATAGCTGTATATCTTGGGCAAAATGTTATAACCTTATAAGGCTCAGTCTCTGATGTCTAGATAGGCTGATAACTCTGGCTATAAATCTACTGTCTGAAATGTGTTATAAGGGTTTATTTGTTTGTTTGAGGGTTTTCCCCATTTGTCACATTTACTTTTAATGGGTTCCATTTGGTCATATCTATGTGCTCAAAATAAAATTAATGTATCATCCAAATATATGTCTATTATAATTATCTTAACTTTAAATTGTTAAATTGTGATGGGTAGAGAGAGAAGTGTCATATGAGAGAATAAATAGTAAGAAAAGATGGCAAAAGGAAGACAGGATTGCCTTGAGTCAAAGGAAAGCTTTCATTCATTTTCCACCTTTACAAATAACTTAAGGTGGTGAACACACCTTTCTCCTCTTTATTTTCCCCACACCAACCACCCTGTGAGGTGAATTGGGCTGAGTGAGAGTGACTGGGCCAAGGTCACCCAGCTGGCTTTCCTGGCCAAGGCAGGACTCACCATCTCTTGCTTTCTAGCCTGGTGCCTTAGCCACTAGACCAAATTTGCTGCTGTTAAGTAGCTCTTTGATTCTGAAACTGGAATAATGACTTTCAAAATTTATTTTTTTAATTCATTTATTTAGTTTGTCAAACATGTACGAGATAACAGGTATAAGGTAGACAGTTTAAGGTTGAAGCTATGGGGATTTGATGAAGTAACAACAGAGTCAGGTAGAGCATTCCAGGCATTGACCACTCTATTGCTGAAGTCGTATTTTCTGCAATCGAGTTTGGAGCAGTTTACCTTTAGTTTGTATCTATTGTGTGCTCGTGTATTATTGCGGTTGAAGCTGAAGTAGTCATTGACAGGAAGGACGTTGTTCTAAGTTGTGCATTTGTGGATATAACATTAAGTATTTCTTTTAGTTTGTTATACATTTTTGGCAAGTGTAAATCTTCCCTTAATTAATACAAGCATGTGTATTCCATCTTTCTTGACCTTCTCAAACAGATGAGAGAATTGGACTAATATCTGAATTGGATCTGTAAAGTTGCATCACAAATGTGCAAACTGTGTTTTCTTCCTTTTTTTTTTTTTGTCCTATCTTAATTTGTTCAGCGGTATCCAATTACAAAGAACTAACAAACAGAAACAAACAGGACATTCCAAATATGTGTGTTTTATGTTCAGCCCACGTACTCCTGAGGAAAGATTTGCATCTGTTTGTGGCCTCCCGAGTGAATTTCAGGCAGAAAATATGCACACACATACACTTATGGACACACAGACACACCATTCCTATTCTCATACTCAGTGTGCCTAATCCCTTGCCTTTTATGACAGAGTCTTGCCTCACATAAATTGTTTCTTTTTTACACAGTTAACTATTGCTTTCCCACTTCACTTTGTGCACATAACTGAGTTCTTTTTAATCCTCTTTCCCAGTTAAATACCCTTTTACTTTTATAGTAATCTTTTCATGGAAGTCAAGAGAAAAGAAAATTGTTGAAGATCTGGATGACTATTAAAAGAAAATATGTTTTCATACTGTTATGTGTCTCTGGTTGGCAAATCATATTTTGAATTTTATATTATCTAAATTAAATTAATTTTATCTAATTGTATTTTAATTTTCTCTCTCTTTTTTTTAGCAGTTGTTCCTTTATTAAAAAAAAAATTAGTAACTGGTAACATGTTACTCCTAGTCTCCTGTGGGGTTGTGTTGAATCTCTAATAATGAACTAGTGTATTATTAGTCAAAATTTGTATTCCATCACGTGGATGCAAATACAATATCGTGCTCCTATATTGTTAACAAAACAATGGCATAATAACAGTAAACATATATAATAAAAGATGGCGTGCATAAGCGCACCAGTGTGCCTACCGTCCCTGTCCAAACGTTCCCTTTTATTTGTACCCCTCTTATGTATATAAATAATGTTATACCTATGTATATTACCAAATACGCATTTGACAAAATAAATAAATAAATAAATAAATAAATAATAAATAAAAATAAAAATAAATAAAATACTATACTTAAAAATACCAAATTTGTACCTGGCGTCAAACCCCCCCCCCACCCCCTAGAAAAGTTATATTTTCAACTGCGTCTGGAAACTAGATAATGTTGGAGTAATTCAAGTCTTCCAAAGGAGACCATTCTATACAGCTGGCCCCATTATGAAGATGCAATACCTCTAAATTTCATCCCTCCGGCTTCCCCAAAGTAGGAGACAACCAGCTGCTTAACTGAGGTGATCATGCCAACTCCATTGGAGAAATGCTGTCCTCCAAGTAAACTGATGCCAAGCCATAAGGGCTTTGTAGATTAAAACCAGCACTTTAAGCTGCACTCAGAACCTAATGAGAAGCCAGTGCAGGGCCCACAAAATAGGTGTAACATACACTCGCTGGCAAGCATCCATGCCAGTGAATTTCCAACAGGAGCCCTGAATCCAGGAACACCCCAGAGATAATAGATCTCCTCTTTCAGGGGCAGTCCAACCCTGCCCAGAAACAATGCAAGGGGCATAGAGCAACTCTGATGTACAAACAGTAGCTTCAACTTACTAAGATTCGGTGTAAGTCTGTTCCCTCCCATCCAGACCTTAACAGCTTCCAGGAATCAGAAGACAGAATCTCCAGTGTTGTCTAGGATTGCAGCATGTTTCTGGGTATCAGTGCTGATTTCTTCTCTCTGATCACTGCTGACTAGAACTAGCCAATGTGGAAAGAACAGAACCACTATAAAAAAAAGCCAGTGCAGAACAATACCATAGTCAAAAGTATCAGAGGCCACCAAGACATCAGAAAAGACGAGGGTCCACATAGTCCTGACATAGGTCATCATCAGGTCATTAAAAAAAGATTTGCCTTACAGTCTTTTGTGTCCTGAGTTCAACTGGTAACAGTCTAATATTAGTTTGACTTAATTAGTTAACTATATGCTTTATGCTTAAATCAAGAAGTTCTGTTATATCAAGGTGAGCGTAGGTTAGCCAATACTTCATTTTAGCTGTGGAGCCATGTACTTTATCTATTTTTAAAATAAGAAATTCTAAGTTTATGCAAAGGGCTTTTACTCAATTTAAGGCCATGACATTATATCTCTCACTGTCCTCACTCGATCCTTTTACTCAATTTACATTAGTGAGGCAGTACTGATTATCTGGTCACATGCTTGCTATAAGAAAGAACAGTCTGTGAGTTCAAACTTTGTATTTGAGACAATTTGATTCTGTACATGGTGAAACGAACTTTGGTAATGATAGGCTCGAAAAATATGAGGACACCAGGCAGCAGTAGAAGATGATTTGAGAGGATTACTCAGTAGTTCAAAAATAGTTCTATGTTTTTAAACAATAAATAAAGAGATTACACTGATACTAATGGCAATTGACATGAATGCTTGAATGTTTAAAGTATTAAGGAAGCAGCTGTCATATGGCTACTGTGAACTGCCAGTTTTCTCTTCTATTGAACATTAGCACTTCTAAAAATCATTTTCCAAATGCCTAAAGTAAGTTACAGAAGTAAATTAAAGATCTTGTCAATTATGGATGTCTCTTTAAACTTGGGTAATGGAATACAAGCTTTCATTACCAACAGTTAATCTAGAAATAGTACCCTAGAGAGCAATTTGATGTGGAAAAAAAAATTTGAGGAAAAGTTTTAGGTGGTGATGATGATGATGATGATACCTATTTTAATTGGCCCTTATTTTGGGGTATTATGTGTGTGTTCTTAATATAAAAGGCTGAAAAGGTGCTGAAGTCAGAATGCTGTGCACAAGCAGTTTCATTATTCCCCCCCCCAAAAAAAGACTTTAAAAAGAAACCAGATCCCTACCCATTTATGTAAATTCCAGAGAAGAGCAGTCAGTTTAAGCTCAACATTTTTGACTAATATGCTGATATAAGAAATAGAAATACATTTGGAAAAAAACATACCGGAAGTTTCCATAATAGATGAAAAGTGGTTCCCATAATTTTACAAAAATGCATATGAGATTTATTGACTTAGACCAGCGGTTCTCAACCTGTGGGTTGCGACCCCTTTGGGGTTCGAACGACCATTTCATAGGGGTCGCCGCGCGCGTTAGCCCACCATTATTATTTATTATTTATTTATTAAATTTGTATGCCGCCCAACTCCCAAGGGACTCTGGGCGGCTCACAACAATATAAAAAACCGTTAAAAAAACCATAGTAAAAACAATAAAAAAAACAAATAAAAAAAAATAGCGGACATGGACACCAAACGTTTCCTCCCACTGGGTGAGTTGCCGCCCCCTTTCTCACCTCATCCCGCGCAGGGAGGGGGCGGGGAGGGGATCGCGGCGGTGGGGAGGGGATCACGGGGGTCGCGGCATTAGGAAGGTTGAGAACCACTGACTTAGACCTAACAGCATTTTTAACCTCTCCACTATTATTCCTGTACATTTGTGAACATTATCAATGTAAAATAAAAAGACATGGTAATTTTATATATTGTATGGAGTTTGTTTTCAATCAATTCAATTTATTCAATCAGAATACAGCTGGAAGGGACCTAGTCCAACTCCCTGCTCAAATAGGAGACTCTGCACCATTTCAGACAAGTGGCTGTCCAGTCTCTTCTTAAAAACCTACAGTGATGAAGCACCCACAACTTCTGAAAGCAAGCTGTTCCACTGGTTAATTGTTCTCACTGTTAGGCAGTTTCTCTTTAATTCCAGGTTGCTTCTCTCCTTGATTAATTTCCATCCATTGTTTCTAATCTTGCCTTCTGGTGCTTTGGAAAATAAGTTGACCCCTCTTCTTTGTGGCAGCCCCTCAAATACTGGTATACTGCTATCATGTCACCCCTAGTCCTTCTTTTCTCTAGGCTAGCCATACCCAATTCCTGCAACCATTCTTCATATGTTTTAGTCTCCAAGCCCTTATTCTTCTTAATTGCTTTTCTCTGCACTCAACGTCATTTTATATTGTAATGACCAAACTGGATGGCGTGGTCTTACAAAGCTTTTATAAAGTGGTACTAATACTTCATGTGATTTTGACACTATGCCTCTGTTTATACAACCAAGGTTTGTATTAGCTATTTTGGCTGCTGGTAACTTTATTGTCACTTTGAATGTACACTAATCGGCATAAATTAAAATGAAATTACATTGCATACAGCTCTCAAAGGGTCTCTTAATCATCTTAGTTGTTCTTCTCTGCACTTTTTCCAAAGTCTCAACATCTTTCTTGTAATGTGGTGACCAAAACTGGATGTAGTATTTCAGGTATGGTCTTACTAATACTTCACGTGATTGCATATTAGAAATGGAAAAATAACTTTAACAGCTGGAAATATTTTGAAATATTAGTTTATGTTGTCTATTGCAGACTGATTTTTCTAAACCCAATAACCATGATTGTGCATTTGAGAATCCACATGTTCTTTTCATAATCTCATAAAACTTTATTTGGCCATTCTTCAAAGTTATAGTTATCTAATGTGAGATCTATTTCTTGATTAATGCTAACCATTATTAACTTTAATTAAAAGTTGCAAATAATTTCAGAACCTTGTTTCAAATCATGAAAGAATTAAACTGCCCTGCCAATGATTAAGTTAAGCTGGTACACAAAATATAATTCATTTAAATATAATTTAGTGAATAAAGCAGAAGTGACTTGGGTTCATACAACACATGTATTGTGAATGGAGTTCCCTTGGCAACCAGCAGAAAGTAGACATTGCCAACATAATTCTGAGGTAGTTTCACATTTCCTCAGCATATACAGTATCTTCATGAAAGAGAAATGCTTTCATAATAACACAAATTTCCTCCAAATTTCCTCCTCTGATAAAAGATTAGAATCCTCAACAAACTGGGGAAAAATCCAAGAAATCAATCAGGAGGCTTTGGCTTCAGGCATCAACTCAGCCTAAAAAATATGTAATGTTGTAATGATATGGGAGAATGACCTTAGGAAATGGGATATGGGAAGCTACAGCTCGCAGATGCATAATGGGCAAAGAGACAGAGAGACTTAGAAAGTAACCTCCCTAATTTCTTAGGCATAAAATATATGGCAGGAGATTTGTATCAACAGGCTTATAAGGTTATGTTAATGTATCCTTACAAAAAGGTAGAATTAGCATATTTGGTTGTGTTTTCTTTCTGGCCTACTTGGGAAGGCCAACATAAATTTAGCTAGGATATTGATATAGAACAGTGATGGTGAACCTTTTCGGCACCGAGTGCCGAAAAGTTTACACAAAAACGTTGTGCACGCGTGTGCACTCGTCGGGACCGCACTCTGGAAAAGCTGAACTTCTGGGTTCTAGTGTGCATGCACGCCCAATGATCAGCTGGATGGCGCGCATGCGCACACTGGTTTTCAGCACTGCCGCATGCGCGAAGGACAGCTGATCGTCGCGTACACATGTGCGCCAGAAACCCGGAAGACAAACAGGCAAGGCCGCGCATGCCGGGCGACATGGCTTTGCGTGCCACTTTGGGCACGTGTGCCATAGGTTTGCCATCACGGATATAGAATGTTGAGTAACATTGATTATAACTGACTGTGTATTTTTATGTCTAATATTTATTTCTGGTATTTATAACCTATGCATGAGCTGATAAATTGTGTGTTTTTGTAACTTGGAAGTTCACAGCTGAGCTGCTTCATAAATGAAGAAGATCAGCATCATCTTGTGGTCTGTCAGAACCTTATATTTTCCCATTGTTTTATATCTATTTTTGCCTATTAAGATAGTCTATGTCAGGGGTCGGCAACCTTAGAAACTCAAAGAGCCAGTTGAACCCGTTTCCCAGAGAAAACAAAACACCCGGAGCCACAAAACCTGGGTGGGCATGGCCAACTCGACGTCACTCCCACCAAGTCACATGACACCCCCCCAGCTACGCCTACCCAGGTTTTGTGGCTCTATGTTTTCTTTTTTATGAGAAACAGGTATCTCTCTCTCTTTTCCCTCTCTCTTTCTCTCTCTCCATCTCTCTCTCTCCCTCCCTCTCATCTTTCTTTCACTCTTTCCCTCTCTCCATCTCTCTCTATCTCTCTCTCTACCTTCCTCCCCACCCATCTCTCTCTCCCTCCCTCATCTCTCTCTTTCTCCCTCTCTCTCTCTCTCTCTCTCTGTGTGCTGAGGAACAATCGCCACCCCCAGCGAAGGCTTCTCTTCGGGTGACCCTCCTCCCCCTCTCACGACTCCCTGGCTGGCTGTGGCACATGTGGGGAGGCCCCCCCCCCCCCGCAGCTCTTCGGCCGAGCAAGGAGGGTGTGAGCTCCAGCCCGAAGCAGCAGGAAGCAAAGGCTGCCTTACGCGCAAATGTGGTGTGAAGGCAGCTACAGGGCCGCTTCTCTCCTGTCCTAAGGATCCAGCCATCGCCTTGCCGTGCCCTCCCGCATGAGAGGAGAAGGAGGGGAGGAGGGTTGCCGGAGCGAAGGCAGCCTTCGCTTCCTGCCGCTTCAGGCTGGAGCTTATGCCCACCCCGCTCGGCCGAAGAGCTGCTGGTGGGGGGGGGGACGGGATGGGACATGGCAAGGCAATGGCCAGATCCTTAGGGCAAGAGAGAAGCCACGTCCAAAGACCCTCCTTAAGCAAGCAGCCGCTCGCCCTCCGCACACGCCTTTGCTGCGCTTTGTCGCTCACTTCAGGGACTCCCCGCGCATGCGCACCCTCCTGGCCCCACCACAGCCAGCCAGGGAGTCACGAGAGGGGGAGGAGGGTTGCCCGAAGGAAAGTCTCCGCCAGAGGTGGCTATGTTCCCCAACCAGCGCCGGAGAATCAGCCCCGCCCGCTTCTTCATTCCGACTTCTGCGCATGGGCCACGAAGTTTCAATCGCACTGTACGTGCGCACCCGCACGTGGTATTTTGTGGAAGAGCCACACTCAAGGGGCCAAAGAGCCGCATGTGGCTTGCGAGCCGCGGTTTGCCGACCCATGGTCTATGTAATTTAAATAACTCTTTATTTTGTCTCCTTTTTATGTGTCTATTAAAAGCTAAAAAGGGAATTTTACATTCTCTCTTTCCCACTCCCTTTCCCTTGAAGTTTGATTTTATTTATCCCTTGTGAGATTGATCTGATCCTCAGAGGAAAAAGATTGATTGTGCTAATCATACCTCTCAGTGCTATTTGGCCAGGAAGCAATGCTGTGGAAATTATTTATTTTCATTTTAATTAAACAGAAAGAAACAAGGATGTAAGGGCCATTTGTACCTCTTTATTATACCAGGGTTGGGCACGAACACCAGGTGAAGCACTCTTAAAAGATATGTGGCAGTAGTAACAACTACTAAGATGCATATGCAGGCAAAAGTTAAAGCTCGTAATTGTAAGATTCTTGAAAGAGGAGTTTAGAATTTCCAATGTTGAATTCATGGGCTTAACCCTGCCACTGAAACATGATAAGCCATAAATAATGCTTTGCAAACTTCGAATAATGTCCTGAAATGCTTAGAGTGTCAATTGCCATTTATATGTTAGCATAGATAATTTTTAAAGGGAAAAATGGTACAAATAATATACTGTATGACATTACATTAGAATCCTTTCCATTTTTAACATTTAATTAATTATAATTGATTAATATTAGTATTTAGACCTTTGCTTAAGATACTTTAGCATATATTTTATAATATACTAGTGAGGTCACATTTGGAATTCTGCATCCAGGTCTGGTCAGCACAATACAAGAAAGATGTTGAGGCTCTAGAAAGAGGGCAAAGAAGAGCAACCAAGATAATAAGGGGTCTGGAGTCTAAATCATATAATGAACAACTAAGAGAACAATGTTTAGCCTAACAAAGAGAATACTTAAAGGGCTGTCACATGGAAGAGGTCATTGATGTATTCTCCATAGACCTGAGGGCCTGTCAAGAAACAGTGTATGGAAGCTTATCAGAGGAAGATTCCACCTGGAAATAAGAAAGAATTTCCTGATATTGAGAACAGTTAATCAATGCAACAGCTTGCCTCCCAGAACTCCATCACTGGTGGTTTTCAAGAAAAGATTGTCAACCATTTACAGTATCTGAGATTTTATAAGGACTCCTGCCTTGGGCAGGGGGTTGGGCTAGAAGGCCTTCAAGGTCCCTTCCAGCTGTATGATTCTGTGATCAGAATGATACAGGCAATATATTTCTCTTTGAAACTTTTCAGAAGCAAATGTTGGACTTTGAAGGATATAAAGGATATAAAGAGATTGATGCTTTCAAACCTTAGTGTTGGAGAAGGCTCCTGAGAATATCATGCACAGCCCCCAAAAAATAATAAATGGGTCATTGACCAAATCAAGACAGTGTTTTCACTCCAGGCACTGGACAAGTCATAAAGTCAGGAAAGGTGGAATAAAGAGACCAACAGGTAAGATTGATAGATTCATCACATCATGATGGGTGATGACCTGAAGAACTTGGTTGTGAACAGATCATCATGGAGAAAATCTACCTATTTGGTTTCTAAGAGTTGATATTGAGTTGATCACACATAATTAAATTATTTGAAGTTATTTGAAGATTGCTGTGGTAGGTCTCCTCATTCATCTTTTCTATAGGTCAAATATAATCAGCACAGGTAGTACTCGATCACAGTTGAGCACAAAATTTATGTTACTAAGCAGGGCAGTTGTTAAGTGAGTTTTGCCCCACTTTATGGCCTTTTTGCCTCAGTTGTTAAGTGAATCACTGCAGTTGTTAAGTGAATCATGTTGTCATTAAACGAATTTGGCTTCCCCCATTGATTTTGCTTGTTCGGCTTGTTCGGCTGGGAAGGTTACAAATGATGATTGCATGATCCCAGGACAGCATAATTTTCATAAATACATGCCAGTTGCCAAGCACTTGAATTTTGATTATGTGGCCGTAGGGATAAAACAGTTGTAAGTGTGAAAACCAGTAATAACTTTTTTCAGTGCTATTGTAACATCGAACGAACACTAAAATGATTGGTTGTAAGTCGAGGACTACCTGTATAAGGAATTCTAAACAGGACAGATGAGGACCAGATAAACCTTCCAGCCTTAGCTCATAGGTAAGGCATCAGTCCATCTAAGTAAGTCTGTGTAAAAGAAGATCACACCTTAATATACTAATAAATGAGAGCTAAGATATAATTATTTAGTTTAATGGATTTTTATGTTGGATTAATGAGACTCCATGTGAATCTAGCTTCCTTGATCAGGCTTGATACGCAGATTCTTTGTTTTTTATGGGTCTTGATTTCCAGTTCTTCATTATTTTGGCAATCCTCTTCTGAATTTGCTTCAATTTGTCACTCTCATTGTGCACAGGACTGAACACAGTACTCCAAGTGGATGTCAGGCCAATCCAAGAACAACACAGAACAATCCAGCCAGTTTACTTCTTTATTTGCACAAACCATGCAGACAGAATCTTGCCAGATTAACTCTAACTGTAATTGATATACCCCGAGAGATTCTAGGGAGTGGCTATCCTAAATCTCTTTCTCTTATCCCGTACCAGACTCTGTTGTCTCATATCTTGTGCCCTCTCCCCCAACCTGGAATGTGCTGTTTCCTTCCTGGGAAACTGCACTGTAATCCATCATACAACCTCCCCATTCATAGACATAATCCATCACAGTGGAGGTCTGTCCAAGACAGAGTAATATGGAACAATGATCCCCTGATCCGTTCTCTGTCTTCCTATTAATGCATTCAAGGCAAAATTTACCTTTTTAGAAACTGTATTACACAGCTGATTCATGTTTATCATATGGTTGACAAGGATATATAGATCCTTTTCATACACTCTTACTGCCAAGCCAGGTATTTCATTTTTACTCATACTTTTCCTATCCAGATGCTAAATTTTAGATTTGTTCTTTTAAATTTAATTGTATTTATTTCAGCCCGGTGTTCATGCTTATCTAGTTATTTGTGAACGTTCCATCTAAAGTATCAGTCCTCCCTCCCATCTTTGTGCCATTTGCAAACTTTAGAAGCATCCCTTCAACTTCCTCAGCCAAGTCATTGATAAAAATTTTGAAAGACCCAGGCTAAAGGCCTTTGGCAAGCCACTGAATATTTTCATTCAGGTTGAAGTGGAGCCATTAATGAAATGAGCATATCTTTGATGCAGTCATTCAGCCAAATATGGCTCCATCCAACAGTAGTATCATCTACCTTATATTTTGTTTACAATGATATCATGAGGCACTCTGTTGAAAGTACTGCTGACATCCAGATACATTATGTCTATGTCATTCATTTCCCTTATCTGCTAAACTAGTAGTGCTAAAGAGAAGGGGATAAGGTTAGTCTGGCATGATTTATTTATGACAAATCCATGCTGGCTCCTGTTAAAAGAATATGAAAGGGGGCACACTCTTTTTTTCTGCTAACTAGATTTCGATCATGCCTGTTTTGAAATAATTCATTGCAGTCATATTGTTATGGCTGCAATTTAAATATTTTATCAAGAATTATATTTTTAATGTATAACAGCCTTAAGTTGTTTGATTTGATTAAAGTATCATTAAACATGTAGCATTTTTCATTATAGTATGAAAAGTGCATGTTCTGATACTTTTTCTGGTATTTTTTCCCTTTGTTGTCAGGATCAGTCCCAAGAATGCCATTTCTAACAACGTTAATTAAGTTTTGGGAGCATACGCCTTATTCTTAGAAAAAAAAAGTTGAGAGAGCATTTGTTTTTCTTTAACAAGATTATTTTTAACACAAATGGTTTCCATTAATTTGTCTTGTTTTCTTTCCATCACTAAAGATACATTGGTTTAGACCTGGCAAATTGTATAGAAACTTAATTAACTTAGTCTGATTTAAATAAAAATATGTTAAGACTCTTCATAATTGGGAAGTTGCTATTGCTCAAGGTCAATTTTTTATGTCTGTCTGTGTGGATTAATTGCCTGCTGCCTTTAATTTGGTCAAATGGGAATTGTGAAAACTGCATTTAAATCTCAAATGCCCATCCATCTTGATTTGAAAAAAGAACTTAAAGCTTATTAAAAACCAGTTATGACTCTCTTGCAAATTGGGAACTTATTTCTTGTAAAATTAATTAAATAATCAAATAATTTATTCAGAAAATAGAAAAAAAGTTTCACTTTTTTCTTCTATCCCTCTTTCCCAGATCATTTTTTTCTATAAACTAATAATAAAGCCTCTGTTGTTTCGCTTGAATGCTGTATTTTATGCCTGCATATCTTAGTGAGCAGTGTTTTTATTTTCACTTAATGGCATATATTGCTGTGATGATTTATTTGTTTGCATATTAAATTTGTTTTAATAAGTGAAGTTCTTGTCTGCTGTGTCAATTCCGATCATCTTCTGTCAAATATTCTTTTTAGAATATTTCTTATTTTTGTTGCAGAAATAAGGTATCAACATTCCTTTTCTATTCACAACCATTGCCATTGTATGTCTTAAGAAGGCAAGGTTCTAAATCTATCAGTTTCCCACAAGAGCCAGGCATGCACTTAATGAAAGAGTGTTTTCTTCAAGGTTGGCTGCATATAAATGATTTAATCAGGAACTTTCATCACTTTTTCCTCTTAGTGGGTATGCCAAGGGCCAAGATTAGTGGAAGACTAGTTGTGGTAACTTGCTCTTTGCTTCTTCCCCCACTCTTCTGTTTGCATTTTAAAGCAAAATAACCCCAGAATGAGACTTACTTTGAGCAGGGTAATTTCAAGATGTCTGCAAGGCAAGGATCAGCACTTCCTCTTATTTTTATTGCACTGATCTTCTTTATTTAGCTTCAAAACAGTACATGAAGATGCTTGCTGGGAGGATTGGATTGTGAATTCCATTTGTGTATGTGGGTTTTTTTCTTCTTCTTTTAGTATTTTCATTGAAAGATGTTACAGGTGTGCTGAGAGATGGCATCTGCATGCTTACCAAATTAAATAATAAATATTCTTTTAAAAAAAATAGCCCAGGGCTTTTGGTTTGAGGCATTATAATATCCTCTCCTTCAGTGGGGCTTGTGCATAGGGATGCAGGGTTTTGCACAAATTGTTTACATGTAAGTGCACAACCCTTCTAGCCAGACTTGCAGGTCAGATTGTATCAGTTTTTGTTACCTGCTGGGAGATGAAGTATAAATACAATCCTATTCATCATCAAAAGGATGAACACCTTTGGGGGAGAATAAGGTGAAGGCAACTCCATTTATCTTGTAGAGGATAGACATGACTGCCTGGTTTCATTGTACATTTTCTTGTCTGTGTAGTGCATTTCTATCAATTCATAGTTTGTGAGATATGTTTTAAAAGGGCAAGGATATGGAAGGGATAAAAAACCAGCCTTTGTAACTATAGAGTGGATAGGGAACATGGCAGGAAGAGGCAACTGTATTGTACAGTAACAGGGCAAAGGGTTCAAAGATAGTTGGTTCTTCCTGGACTGCATCTAAGTTCAATGAACTTGAGTAACTATTGAAGAATAGTTGAAGATTCTGCTGCTGAAGGTTAGGTTAATTAATGAGAAATCAACAGGCATGTAGAATTTGATAAGCATATTCATCTGGCTTATAAATAGCAGTTGAGTTGGATTTGGCTCACAGTGTATTAGTGGAGAGCCATTATGCAAAGAAATCTTGATTAATAGGGTCTAGTTAAATATGAAACATTGGTAAATGCACTTATGAAAAGGAAAAAAAATATTCTATTTGCCAAATCAAATCCCTGCATGATATTGCATTTCTCAAGCAACTACAGTGAACTGTATATGGACATTTTTGTTATGTAAATGCTGACAATGAAATTAAAGTTTGCAATTCAGCAATATTTAATGTATATCACTTCTAACAAACAAGAATATGTATTTTCTACTGGGAAAAATCTTGCAGTAGCAAGCTTCTGAATTCTTGAGGATCAAAATAACTTATATTGAATTCACTTGAATCTATTTCTAAGTAAGCATTGTGTAAAGAATGCAGCCGCTGAGGCAGGAACCATCACTTCTCAAGCTAGAGGGAACCATTATGTTGACATAAATCAGATGCGTCTCAAAACATGTTTAGAAAATGATCATCTCGTGACATAGAAATATAGGAGGAAAAATATCAAATTTAGATACTTCATAGATTTATATAAATGCTTCGACTTCTCTGTGTTGCACTGCACAAATATTTTATATCTATATGGGCTACATTATTGTCTGAAATAGAGAGATTAACTTAACTAAGTTATGTCAGAAAGTCTTCAGCCAATTAAGTCAATTCCTAAATAATGGGATTTGTACCTGACTCTTGTGTGAAGATTACTAATTCGCACTTAAAATTTATTTATCATTTTGAAAGCTTCAGGCTACTGGCTCTGAGTCTCTGACACATAAAATGAGACTGAGGTGGTACCAGTTGGGCACAGTTCTTGAGTACTGCAAATATCCAGTCAACTCATTCCCAGTCCCGTAAAGTGGATCCAGGCCACTGCAACATAGAGAACGATACAATTCTTTATGTTAGAGTATATCGATGCATTTCATGTTCTTAAAGTGGTAAAGATGCTTTACACATAACAAACTAATCAAGATAGTTTTATGTTAATATTAGATTTAATGCATTTATGAAGAAATAAATGGAGGGAATCATTTGTTATCTCAAGTTAACAATATTTTCTTTCAATGGCTTTAGCAGTACCACAAATTGTAATCCTTTAATTGGGAATGAATATAATTATAGAGCTATTAAAAGGACAAATGATCTTCATCGTCAGTTGGCAACACTATTTTAAAAATGGAAATTCAATAAAATAACATTTCAGAAGGAGAAAAATATTAGTATGTTATTTTCTTGTGTTTGTGTCCATTTTCTAATGCTATTATTGTTATCCCCTCCAGTTTCGAAATTGTAATGTCTTCTTCATATGCTGCTTTTAGTCAGATAATATGGTTTCAAAGATAGTACACCATTTATACTATTTGAAAAGTTCTAGCATTTAAATTCATGGTAAAATATCAGTATTCTCATGATGAGACAATACAGATAATATAAAATGCATAAATAGTATACAATATATATTTAGAATAAAATGTGTAAGTTATGTTTTCTGTTATGAAGCAACATCCACAGTAATGCATAATATCTTTGAAATAACAAGAATTTTACGATCCGATTTATTTATCAGTTAGAGCAAGGGAGATTTTGATTTAACTCTGGAGAAATTTTAACAATATAATGAATGTGCCAATTACTTCAGTGAGGGTGAGCTATTTCTCAGCTCTCTGTGGACCTTCTCTAGCTCTGGATTTCCCGTATTTACTGTGAGTTCTTTGTATCACTCGTATGACATATAGGAATAGTTTTGAATAAGATCAATAAAACCACATATCTTGAACAAGTCATAATTGACTTACAATTAATAATTGTCAAACATCCTGTCCTCTGGCATACTTGTCTATTTGATTCTTTCTTTACAATATCTTACCCATTTATGAGACAATTCTGGGCAGTGTATAATAATAGTTTAAAACAAAACAACACATATAATTCAAGATGGGCTGAAAGTACAGCTAAGGCAGAGTCTGGACCATCATCTGTTGGAAGTGTTTTATTTTAGATTCCCGCATTGAACAGGAAATTGGATTTCTTGGCATAAATGGTTCCTTGGAGCAATAAGAGTGTTTGACTCTGTTTCTGCTTTAGCAGACAGATGTGACTATCCTTTTGGAAGTTTAAGAGGAACATTTGTATTTAGTAAGTTAAGTAGACTGGGATTGTTATGTAAGAATCTGACTTCCAACTGTTCCCTGTTGAGGTTTGCCTTTAATGAACACCATATTCTACTTGTTAGACTTTAAGGATTGCCCAAGGCAGGCAAATCTCTACCAGACCCTGTGGAATTTGCTGAAAATGAAGTTACCTGAATGAAGAAATCCTGGTTCTGAGACTGCATAATTCATTTCTTCCAGTCCATTATCTTCTAATACTACCTGACTACCAAGGAGATGATAGAATTTTGGTTTCCATCTGCCTTTAATGGAATAATTAGAAATTTTAATAGCAATAGCACTTACATTTATATACTGCTTCATAGTGCTTTGCAGCCCTCTCTAAGCAGTTTACAGAGTCAGCATATTGCACCCAACAATCTGGGTCTTCATTTTACCAACCGTGGAAGGATGGAAGGCTGAGTCAACTTTGAGCCAGTCAGGATCAATCTTCTAGCCGTGAGTAGAGTCAGCCTGCAATATTGCATTCTAATCACTGCACCACCACAGCTCTAATGATGGTAAATATAATTATTGCAGATTGAAAGAAAAAAATAATTATTAAATACACACATAATATGATTTCCAGAAGTAAAATGAAACAAAAAACAATGGATGTAAGAACTGGATTTACAGTGATTGTGGAAAGAAAGTGTGGGTGCTGTTTCTCTTTGGAATTCTCAATGGAAGAATTCTTGATTCTTTCATCAAGGTCTATTGAAGATCTCATTCCCCTTTTCTTATTATCTTCCTTATTAGAAATTTTAAAGACAGAGAAGAAACATACAATGGTTGTTCCATTTTTTTAGCCCTCAAATATGGAGTGCAGAGCTATCAAGTGTAGAAGGTGGCACATGAAAATGGCTCTTCTCTGCTTCAATTGCCCTATTCAAGAGCCAAGAATCATGATAATACTGCCCTGTGTGACTTTTTGAGGACAGCAGCCATTTCTACTGTTTGAAACGAACAAAGTGCTTGTTTGCCTTCTGCTCTCCTAATGAATTGTTATATTTTGGCCTTCTCTGCTATTTAACTGGAAATTTGGTCTTCTTCATGAGCCCATGGGAACTCTGTAGCAATCAAATCATATTCAGCAATACTTCCCTTTGTATTTTTTTGGGGGGGAGAAACGTTAGGTCAGCAATGGGCTAAATGAGAAAAAAAAAGTTCAAAATAAACCCAGGAAAGAAAAAGATCCATTGGTTAGGCTGCTAACAGGGCATTGATCTGTTTTAGTTTGGGTAATTAGATAATCAGGCATTGATTGTATCTGGAGGTACTGTCACAAATTTGCAATTGGTGAGTAAAAAACATTTTTCCTACCTCCAACAGAAGTGCCTCTTATCTATAGAATCCTTGCTATGGATAAAAATAATGTTTGTTTCTAAACTATTACAATAACTCATTTAAAGTTACAAAACATACTTAGGAAATAATAGCCTAAGAGGGCCTAATTAACAAAGAAAAAGTATTTTGAAAAATGAAAAATGTGAATGCTTTTCTAAATGTGTGATTGATTATGTTGATATTTATTTATTTATTGCTGGTATTTGCTGATACAGCCAACAGGTACAGAGAAGAAAAAGCTCTTCTAATTGACCACATTGTCAAACAAATGTATTTACAAATCAATATATTTGAATTAAGGGAAATATGAAATTTGGCCACAGTCTTTTAGCATACTTAGATTATTCTAATTCTAAATTTTCAGTTTAAATATGTATTTTTATATTTCTTTATGCTTGTATTTATTATTTTTAAATAAATCAAGGTGGGGAATATACATAATACTCTTTCTCCCTCCTATTTTCCCCACAACAACCCTGTGAGGTGGGTTGGGCTGAGAGAGGGTGATGGCCCAAAGTCAACCAGCCAGCTTTTATTCCTAAAGCAGGACTAGAACTCACAGTCTCGGGGTTTCTAGGCTAGCACTTTAACTAACCAAACTGGCTCTTATTAAAAAATATATGTAATGCATATTACAAATAATACATAATCATTCTAACCTAATTACAGGGATCACATATTAGTTTAACTGAAAGACTTCTCTTCTGAATAGATGGTTAATGATCTCAGTATTAAAAATGTTTTCATACATTCTTGTGTGTGAGTAATATAAATAATATGATATGGCCAAAACTGGGAAATCTGGGGTTTGCAGTGCTAAAATATCTTGTGAGTGCCACGTTGGGAAAAGTGGCATCAGATATGTCTGGGTATTCTATTCAAAATGGTGCTTGAATCCGTTCCTGTGAGAAGAATAACTTCCTCATGGAAACCCTATTGTCCTTCCCTTGTTTTATCTAGCAATATCTTGTATTCCAAAAACATGTTCTTAGGCTTTTTACAGTAATAATAGCAATTTTTTGAGACTAGTACCGTATATAGCCAGCAATTATGTAAGGGTTAGATTAGACAACCTAAGAATGGTATTTAAAGTCCAACCAAAGTAATATTGTCTTGGGGGAACAATCCTGAAACAATTGTACCAAGTAAATCATCCTCCCCCCCCACCCCCCTTGGTTTAATTCCTTACTTGCTGAAAGAGACTGTGAAGAGTTAGAGCTCAATTCTTAGGGGGTCCATATATCTGTCTTGTAAATTTTCATTGCGAGATTTAAAAGAAAATCCCAATTACACCAGTATGGAAGGGTGAAAGTGGTTCTAAAATAGGTTGATACAGCACGTCACTGCCTACAACTCTCTCCTGCTGAAATAATATATAACCCTTAGCTGTTTTTTACACAATTAAATGCTGTAATATT
>QLTV01003402.1:553206-578146 GCA_003457575.1 Thermophis baileyi
CGGTATGTTCCTACATACATACATACATACATACATACATACACACACACACACACACACGCATACACCATATTTTTCAGAGTATAAGACGCACCTTTTTCCCCCCTAAAAGAGGGTGGAAATGTTGGTGCGTCTTATACAACGAATACAGCCATTTTTGGCCTCCCGAAGCCCCGCCCCCGCGTCCCATTTTTGCAAAAAATGGGACCGTTTTTGCAAAAAACGGTGTGTGCAGAGGGTTTGGGAGGCCTGCACAGTGCTTCTGGGGGCTGGGGGATTTTTGCCCTCCTCCCTCAGCCCCCAGAAGCACTCTGCAGGCCTCCCAAACCCTTTGCGCGCCCTATTTTTTGCAAAAAACAGGCCTGTTTTTCACCCATTTTTGTGAAAAACGGGGTGTGCAGAGGGTTTGGGAAGCCTGCAGAATGCTCCTGGGGGCTGGGGAGGACAAAAACTTCTTTTTCTTACTTACCTCTTCGAAATCTTGGTGCGTCTTATACACCGGTGCGTCTTATAGTCCAAAAAATACGGTATATATAGAACAGGAAAAAATATCCCTATGAACCACCACGCGCATTTCTTTAAAATTGCTATGCTGAATACTAGATGGACTGGATTCCACTGGATTCCATCCTTTTCCATCCTTCCACTGGATTCCACTGGATTCCATCCTTTTTTGTAGCCACCCATATTTTTAAAGTCATAAACATAACAAAATAACCTTCCAAATCAGAAGTTCAGATACCTTTTAGAAAGAGTAATAAATTAATAGACTTAATGATTATATTTGAGGAAAAAAAGCTAAGAATATAGATTGCTGAGCTTAACAACCCTATGTTTTGCATAGCTGGAAAGTCTATTCCTCTCCATCAGACCAAACAGCCTCCAGATAACTGGGTCAGTATCTCAACACATACTTGCGCAACACAGACTGATGTAAAGCTGGATATCATGAACATGCTGATGATACAAAACCCCTAAATTACAGATCACCTCAGCCTGTGATTTCATGTAGATATGAAACAGGATGGGGAAGAGTGTTGAGCTCTGAGGTACTTCACAAGTGAGGGGCTACCAGCATAATATCTTGCCTTCCATCCATGCCAACCACAACCAGTCTTTGAGGAAGGAGACAACACAGTGTCTCCCACTCCTAACCCCCATAGCCAGTCCAGAAGGATGGATGCACCATTCCCATCCCAGCTCTGCCACAGGTGATCAACACGTGCTATCTATGTTATGTCTGTATTATGCCCCAGCCTGAAACCAGACTGAAATGGGTCCAGATAATTCGTTAATAGCTGCAATATAACAGTTGAATGTGAGTGACTACAGAGTTAGCATAATACTGTAAAGCACTAGTATTGCTTGCTCTCTGAAGTTATTCCTGCCTGATTTTCTATTAATTCCTTGAGATCACTTGTCCCTACTCCTTTTTACAGTTCATGATAAAATTAATTGCATTTTTATAAAACAAAGACATCCAGTTAAACTGGATTTTTTCAAAAACTGATGTTCTAGGTTCTGAAAGCCATAAGCTACCTATTTGGAGCACTTTGCAAGTGTGATGTGTTATGAAAGAGACCTGTCTCAGATATGAATATCAGAATTTTTTTTAAAGTTACTTATCTCTTATTCTCCATTCCACTTTTTCCCAAGCTGCCAACCTGCTCAAGCATTCATCTCCAGGTTATAGTGCTTATTAAAATGTCTCTGGTCATTGATTTTTAACTTGGTAACTGCCTTCAAATAGTTCTAGCCAATGGCTCGTCTCTCAGGCAACAGTTTTGCTCTTCAGAAAATGATTATTTTCCCCATAATATAAAGTTTTTTAAAGAGAAGATAAACTTGATTCTCTGATGTAGCCATGAGGAAAATTTCTATCATGCACAAATATGGAAAAGTAATAAAACACGCAGACAAAAAAAAATTAGAATGTTAAAACACAAAACCGACTAAAGAATGTGGCATTCAATTTCCTGTCTTGTCATTTTATGTAAGCTATACCATTATTATACAACATCCATGCCCATAAGCAATATTGTATCATTTTCTGAAACCAGAAATGACAAATTACCTTTTAAATCTTGTACTAGGTAAATTAAAATAAATTAACTTTTTATTTCTCTGGTTTTGTTTATAGAAAGATCAAATCGTTTTTTGAAATGGTAATTTCTTTTCCTGAGATTTAACTTTTCAAAACTTAAAAACCATAGACAATTTATAAAGAGCATGATATTCAACCTAAAACAACTTTATATACTGTAGGCTACATGGGGGCCTAACTTTCAAAGCCTTCCTTAGAACTGCTGCTGTTGATCTACTTTGCCAATTTAAGGAGTCACAGTTCTTACCTTGAATACTGTTTGGCTTATTCCAATTGGATGTGGACACTGGCAATAGTTAGATTGCCCACTTTGCTGTCATTTAGCTTCCTTTCTTCAATTACAGGAGGACCTTTTCCATTGGAAAAAAAATAAAAGACCAACATCCAATGGCACATAAAGGAATTGGAGAGGCTGTGTGTGAGAGAGAAGGAAAAAGAAATAAAATTACTGCTCAAATTCTCTGAGCAACCTATGCACTTTTAAGGTCATTTTCTTTGTACAATTGCAAATACAAATTAAGTGGATATACACATACACCTAAACAAGCATGCCTTTTGTGTAATAGCCTCAGTAGAGCAATCTTTCTCCTGGGATCGAGGGAGGTCCCCAATCTTTTTAGATTCCTAGAAGGCTATAAAGAGTAGGCTATTTTCCCAAGCATTGGGACAGAGTGATGCTGGAACTTGGAGATGGATTTGTTGGTTGCATCAGAGAAGAATGGCTGAGGCATCAGGTTTGGGTTTTATTGTTTTTGTTCCTTTTTTGGAAAGCAGTGTAATTGTTGTTAGCCACCCAGAATTGTGTTTTTAAGATGGGCAGCCACATAAGTCTTATAAATAGACACAGACAGACTTATATACGTACACAAGCATGCAATAGGAATATAGTAATCCAAAACCTAAATCTAAAAATTACAACTACACATACATCTTTCATCTGATTATTGTGCTAAATCAAGGCATTTAAAAATCCAGTAGAAATCTCTATTTAGCTTTGTCTATGATTTTTGTGTCAATCACTATCTCTTAATGTAGCCTACTGTTGTGAGAGGAGAAAAAAATAGAGGAAGGACTTCTACACATGCTGCTTTGAGTTTGTTAAGGAAAAGCAGCATAAATATGCAACAAATGATGAATTAATTAAAAATGCTTTGTCATTTGATAGTTTATCACCAACCTGAAAATGTGAAATGAGTTCATAAGATTAAATGTATACAATAATGTGAAGTTCATTGCATCATTACTAGTACCGCTCACTTTTTTAAGAGAGACTTGTTCTGTGCATACTCATTGTGAAGGCATGAATGGCTCAAGGTGTTTTCTTTCTTGACTATAATATTTACTAAACAAAATAGAAGCAGCACAGAGTACTTTGGTATCTGGGCAGCCATATATTAAATAATTCAATTATGTAGATATAGGTTTATACTTCTTCCTAAGAATTCCGGAAACTGAAGTAAGCCTTAGGCCAGTGATGGCGAACCTATGGCACGCGTGCCACAGGTGGCACGCAGAGCCATATCTGAGGGCACGCGAGGCGTTGCCCTATGTCAGCTCCAGCATGCATGCGCGAGCTGGCCAGCTGATTTTCGGCCTTCTTTTTAGCCATTTTTGCTCTCCCCAGCCTTCAGGAAAGCCTCCTGAAGCCTGGGGATGGCAAAAAACGGCCCAACCAGAAGTTCACTTGTGTGCTCACCCCCAGCCTCCTTTGGCTGTCAGAGGTTTTCAGGAACTTCTTCGGTTTTGGACAGTTGTAGCCAGGCCTCCCACACCTTGGCCCATTTCTTCTGCAGCCAGCAAGGCTTTTCTGAAAGCCTCTGCAGCCGATAACAGAGCTCCAGATCGATACGGAGCTCTGTTATCGGCTAGAGAGGCCTTCAGGAAAGGCCTTTAGGAAAGGCCTCTGCAAGCTGATAACAGAGCTCCGGATCGATCTGGAGCTCTTTTATCGGCTACAGAGGCTTTCAGGAAAGCCTTGCAGGCTGCAGAAGAAATGGGCCGAGGTGTGGGAGGCCTGGTTGCAACTATCTGAAGGTAAGTACCGGTAGTAGGGCAGCTCCACTGAAGGTAAGTAGTAGGGCAGCTCCACAGCTTCAGTAAGGCCTGTGCGCATGCGCCGGGGGGGCAGCACAGGGGTTGTGCGCATGCGTGGGGGGAGGGCATTGCATTATGGGTGTGGGCACCCACGTGCACCCTTTTGGCACCCGAGCCAAAAAAGGTTCGCCATCACTGCCTTAGGCAGTGTTACATATAATGCAGGGTTGGATATTCAAGACAGCCATATTATTCTGAAATCAGGAATCAATAGAAATGTTTGTACTCTATATCAAAACCCTTTAAAAGGAGCTTATCAAAGCTTGATCTATCATTGAAAATGGGACAGATATTAAATAGCTGCTCCATTTTTATCTCTTGTCTTTTTCAGTTAGTGTGCAGTGATTTGCTAAGCACAGAAAACAAAAGTTATTGCTAATTTTTCTGACAGTCACATCTACATGTGTAAATGCATCATAGGCCTTATGCTGTACTGGCACAAAAACTTGCTGCCTTGATCACATGAAAAGCAGCTGCTGCATAGAAGTGCCAATTCATAGGAATGGTCCTTCTCATAAGTACAGCCTAGCCTTGGACTTACTGGTAGCCTGGCATGTTCCCAAATCCTTTGAACTTTGATTTAATAGCCATACGAAAGCAGGATCCTGAATTGGAGGAAAAGGATTTAATGTCACTTGAAGCTGGAATAATATTCTTTGAGGATATACTTCCCCTCCAGATACTAGGTAATGCCATCCTATTTGGTTATCACTTGTATATTTCATTTTTTTTTTTACTGGAGAATGGTCTCCAACTTTTGTGTTCAAATAAAAATTTGTTAGTCTCTCTCTATTTCTCCATTTACCAAAGACTGCATGGGGGGGGCTTTTTGTATATGAAAGGTGTTAGTGACTGAGGCCTAGAAACTCACTTATGGCCCCTCGCTCTTTCCATGTGCAGCTTATATGGCATGGCTTGTGAACTACTTACAATAGTATGCAAAATGTTTTAAGTATCTTCTCCACAGACTGGACATTTGTTCAAGTGCATCCATCCATCCTTGTATCCATCCATGCCTTTGTGCTAAATGATACACTTAATTTTTTTTTCAGACTGTCAAGAGAAGTCCACAAGTCACATTAATGGTTTACTAACTCTTTCATACTTATCTATTTTAAAAGTTAGCAATTACATAACTTTGAGCAGATTGCAACTAAATTCAAACTCTATGCTTTGCACATCAGTTATTTTATTAGTTATGGTTATTACTAGAAATTTGATTTTATTTGGTTCATTTCAAAAGTGCAAATTAACTCATAGAGTAATAGTATGCAGCCTGCTATAGAAGACTCCAAACAATTTCCGTGGAAGAAATGGCATATTTAAAAAGCTATGTTGGTCAGAATAATAGCATCTTACAAGTGTCATCAAACTTTCTACCTACACCAGTACTGTAGATAATAAATCATTTTTGTGAATAGACTTATATTGCCTATAATATATTATGGGGCTATGCTGTTCTATATGTTATGATTCTGAAAACAATTGAGTTAGTTAAAAAGTTTTGCTAGCAACAGGGAGAAATAAACTTTGTTACTCTTTCTATTTATCTCACTACAAAGTTGCCAAAACCTCTTTGCAAAGATTGTAAAGTGGACAGAGCTTGAAGTTGAGAGAAGAGATGGTCTTGAGTGAGAGGGGAAGCTCCAGTGAATATGTACAAGAAAGATTTTTTACACACATGACAATATTTCACTTGTTATATCAACTGAGATAGCATTCATTCCCTCCCCCCCCCCAGAATTTAGGGTGACTTGTTTTCCTTCCATATTCACTGATTTTATGCTCTGTATCTTTCCCATGATCTGAAAAACAACTTGTGACTTTGAAAAACTATCATTTTAAAAACATCTTGTTTGATAATATAATTAATATAAAAATCTAGAGTCATTGAATCAGGTGTCAAGCAAGTTTATAAAGTATTTCTAGCAGTTTTGCTAGCAAAATTATCCTGACTTTTTTATGAGTTCCAGAAATAGCTTTTTAAATGCCAGACAATGAGATTATATGGAAGTATTTTTATTTTGGACTTTTCATTGGTTCTTAGAAGTAGTAAACAACAAATTTGATGATTTAGAACTAATTTCATTTTTAGAATGTCATGATTCTTGGATTAGGCTGTTAGATTATCTTCTTCCATCCACTGCCATCCACTACATCTAGTTCATCACTTAGAAAAATATACTTAATGAAAGATGTATCAAACAACCTAGTGTAAATATTTTACTTGATCTATAATTTGCATTTTTAAAATCTATGTTCACCATACCATTTAGAAATATATAGATCTTTATAATATGAGCAACAAAAAAGCAATGCAGAATTTTGGGCATGTAATAGAATCATTCTAAAACCTTGCTAAGTTAGAGTTTAAAAAACAAATTCATTATTTTCTGTTCCATAAGTTGTCAAGTTGTTTCTGTAGGAAATCTATACAGTGAATGTAATATGATTTAGTAAATATGTGTGAGTGTCCAATCCATTCCCATCCATCCCATGCATTCTTATCTCTATTTGCAATATTTGTGTTTGTTGTTTTTCTGCGCTAATGCACAAGTAAATCTTTATTGGTTGACAAACTCCTTCAGTACCACAACAACTAAAGACACTCTCAATATCAAAACATGCTATGGGATCTACTACTTGAGACTTGTATATGAAGAAAGTTCTGCAAGGCAGAAATTAAACTCATCATTTATGGTGAATAATTATAATATTCTTACCATTCTGATTATTTTTTGGGTAAAACAGAGAAAACCAAAAGGCTCAGTTGTCCAGGTACATGATAATAGTTCTGTGCAATGTTTGTGAGTGCTGTTGGCACAAGTGTATAATAAGTTAACTATTTCATTGCTCGTACCATCAGTGCTTACAATGATGAGCATGAAGGGGACAAAGTTAATTAAGATCCATAAAAAAGTGCCAAAGAAACATTTAAAGATAGACAATGCAAGGTAGAGAGTGTTAATATAACAATTTGTTAATGGAATAGGCAGCTGCAATCAGTGTTAAAAATTACTTGATGTTTTTTATGTTAGCAAAATCTACTAATTAAAGAGAGCAATGACCTGTGAGATTGGCCATGAAAACCATTAGCCATCTGAATATAACTTTAGCTTTCAGGGTTTCTCCCAGCTGTATCTTCCTGACACACACTGAAAATTGTTTCATTTAGTTAATTTTTCCCCCTTCAGTAACAGCCGATCTTAATCCTTCAAGTTAAAATTAAAAGTGCATTTTTAATTCTCATTAATAAAAGATTAACACAAAAGAAACAGCAAACACTGTATTCATTAGCCTTATAATAATATTATGACAGTTGTTTGAAGTCATGGTCTGGTTCTGAGATTCTTAATTAACCCCAAGCAATTTTTGTGTGCAAGAGATAGTTGTTTGTCGTTGTCATTGCTCAGTGATGGAACTGTGGTAAAAGAAAATTCACATCTCACTTCCCTCTGTGAAGTTCTTGGTCTTCTGATAAGAGAAATGTATACATACTGTGATGGAGGCAAAGATGTTCTGAAATGAATCGCAAGTAAAATAACCCAAACCAATTAATTTTAAGCAGTAACTTGCTTTGGGGCAAAGCAGGAGAATATGGCATTTGTTTATTCCAAGGAATTCAGTACTAAAGAGCTTTTAAAAAGACATGTATTTTTTTTAAAAAAACTTTTATTTGGAATTTAAATCTGCAAAATACTTCTGTGGTTCAATTCATGAGAATCTGATCAGTTGGATGTTCTAGTCGCATATCTTTCCTCTGGAAGTCTTTTGTCTTTTCAAACAGAGAAAGATATAATTCTATTTGTCCAATTAGCTTGTAAAATAGAGCTTTATACATGCACTACTAACATTATTTAAATGTACGCAAAGTTTAGTTTAGATTTCTTTGAAATAATATTTATATGTTGGTGGAATAAACTAGTCAATCACACGTAAGAGGTTAAGAATGATACCTGATAATTCTCCAGTAAATTTATCCTGAGCAGGAAGGATTATTCTTACTTGCTTACTTCTTTGCTTATTTTGATGCAAATAAAGATATCCACTTAATCAGAAACTGCTTTCTCCTGGATCTTGATTGAGCAAATGCTATACTTGTCTGTATAGGTAAAGTAATATTTTCCAGAATTCACTTGCATTCTACATATACTCCTTGACTTACAACCATTTGTTTAGTAACCATTCAAAGTAACAACAGCCCTGAAAAAAGTGACTTACAACCTGTCCTTGGACTTATGATCGTGGCAGCATCGCCACACGCACGTGATCAGAATTTGGTTGCTTGGCAACTGGCATGTATTTATGACAGTTGCAGCATCCCGAGGTCATTTGCGAACTTCCCAGTTGGATTTTGATAAGCAGAGTTAATGTGGGGAAGCCAGATTCACTAAACGCATAATTCACTTAACAACTGTAGCGATTCGCTTAAAAAAGTTGTAAAACCAGGCATGACTCACTCAACAGCCTCCTTGCTTAGCAACAGGAATTATGATCATAGAACAAGGATTACCTGTATACTGATTGTAAGCCACCCAGAGTTACCCTGGGTAAGATGGGCAGCCAATAAATTTTACAAATAAAATAAAATAATAAAATAAAATAAAATAAAATAATAAAATAAAATAAAATAATAAAATAAAATAAAATAAAATAAAATAAAATAAAATAAAATAAATATACTAGCACCAATCTGAAGTTCAAATTATGTTTATTCAGTAGGAAAGTTGATTTTCCTGACAAAGGAATACAGAAATGTATATATTTCAAGTCCAATTACTAATAGGGAGTTATCAAGCGGAAACTATGGGAATTCTTAATTAGGAAAAAATCCCTTTATTGGAAATCAATATTAAAGATGCCACCACAACATTAACCTGCTCAGCTGCAAAGACTGCTGTGTCAGTAAGTGTTGGGATAAATGACATACCTCCATTATAGGTTTTGTAGATTAACAGCTGACAAAAAATATGTGTAAAATAAAGTACATCTAGTCACAAGGAAGCACAAGAAATATATGTAGCAATGTTAGCATAAATCTGCCTTTCAGCCAAGGATTTAAATTCAAAATGAGTCCCTGGCAACTGTTTTATTGTCAGCGGTGGCTTACAAGAGCCATGCAGCAGCAGTCTAAGTCATTATGAACTTTGCTTATAAAAGTATCCTATAATTGTGGCAGCATACCAAAAAGAAACCTTTGTAATGGATGCTCTTAATAAAGTCTGTTGCAGTTTTATGAAGTATAGGTAATTGCTGCCACACAAGGTGCTTAAGAGCTTTTTAGTTCTTCCCAGAATTCACACATTCTGATGAAATTCCATGCAGGGAGAAAAAAGGTTAGGTCATAACATCTTGCTCGGTAGATTGAAATATAAAACTGCAGCTGTGTAAAATGGTGGCTCAGAGAATCCAATTTTTCAAATGCACAGAAGCTCTAACAGTAATTATCCATTCTATTTGATCCTCCTGTCTCTCACTAGCCTGTCATTCAGTATATTTTCTAAAGATATTTGTTCAAGTTTGTTATGGATGGAATATCTTTGCAGGGATTATCTGGATGTCTGTTTCTAGGAGATAGGGCTGAGATACTTCTGTTCAACCACTTGGCATTTATGTTTAAGATAGCATAAAGTTAAGGTTCTTCAAACAAGTGGATGAAAGGAATGAGTGATTGGGTAGGGTCAGAGCAGGATGAGAACATGAGGGGTTACATCAAGAATGAGTGGCTGCAGCACCAGACTTTTTCAGTTTTTCTTGGTTTGGATTTTTTTTTTGGTGTGATTTTAGCTGTATATAGTGTTTTAATGTTGAAATATAAGGCATCCAAAGTATGGTATTTAGATGGGTCGCTATACAAATGCAATAAACAAACAAATAAATAACGTTCTAGAAAAGAATGCGCTCTCTCTAAAGCAGGGGTGTCAAACTCAAGTCAACACGGCGGCATCATGTGACATATCGGAACTTTTTTCCCCTTCGCTAAACCGGGCATGGGCGTGGCCAGCACGTGACGCATCCAGCCCGTGGGCCAGGAGTTTGACAGCCCTGTTCTAAAGGATCAACTTTGAAGTTTTGGAATGTTTTTAGAGCAAAGTCTGCCTTTAGTATGCTCTGTATCACAAAGTTCATTTTCAAACCTTCGACCAGAATAGGAATTGAAGTCCATGCCTCTTAAAGTTCTCAGGGTTGAGAAACACTGCCTTAGACCATATATACCAGTGATGGCTAACCTTTTTCTCGTCACGTGCCAAAAGGGCGCGCCGGCACCCATAATGCAATGTGTGCGTGACACCCCCCCATGTGCCCTGCCCCCCATCCTCCCCCGTGCATGTGCGTGCAACCCCCCGCCCCATTTTGGGCCTAGCAGGCCTCCCTGCTGACTCTTGGGTCCAAAAACGGGCCGCAGGGGGCACTGCACCCTCCCATGCCCCATTTCGGGCCTAGCAGGCCTCTCTGCAGCTTCCTGGGACCAAAAATGGGCGGCGGGGAGGGGGTGCCATACCCCCTGTGCTCTCCCCGCCCCCCGCACATACGTGCATGACCCCCCATCCCCTGCACATGCACGGGCATCTCCCGCATGCGCTCCCCCCTCCGCGCATGCACGGCAGATGCCCGAAAATCAGCTGGCCGGCGGGAAGCACGCGCGCATGCACGGTGGAGCTGAGCTGGGTGACGGCTCACGTGCCCGCAGAGAGGGCTCTACATGCCACCTGTGGCACGCGTGCCATAGGTTCGCCATCACAGATATATACCCTTCAGTTTTACCTTAAGAGAGATAACTCTGCCAGAGTAATCCTGTGCTTTGGAAATTCATACCAAAGGCAGCTTGGAAAGTTTAGCAAATACAAAATACTGAAGCAAGTGTAAGAAACTGGATGATGTCTGCTAATACTGTACCAGTTTTACATGATGCTCACTAGTCCCATGTTTTTTTTTCCCAAACTACTTTGACGTACAACTAAAAAACTAGAAAGTCCTTCAGAAATTGGGACTACAGTATCAGAAAGAACACCTCTTCCAGTTTGTCATCCTTGGAGGCTCTGATCCAGTTTGCTGATTTGCTATCTATTATTTTCATTCTGGTATTCAAACAATTATTATTCTCCATGTTGGCTCACAGTAACCTTCCCCAAAAATGAAAATGATGTCTGCTATCAGGCTTACAGTTAAGACAACATGACCAGAATAAGAGGTAGGAAGAAGGAAGGGACATGAAGGGGCCAGATCTTAAAAGGTCAGAGCAAAATTTAAGCCAAATTGTATTTGTAGACAATTTGGATCTTCCCTAGCTGGTATTCTGGCTCAGGTGTTAGTCAGTTGTTCCTTCTCTTCTGTCAAACTTCTGTATAATGAAAGTACTGCCACTCAGCTCCCCAGGCCTACAGAAATTGTCACTAGATTTGAATGTTCTAGGAAGTAGGGATGAAATGGTTTCCCTGCTCTTACTCCAGGTGCAAGAAAGTAAATATAACGCCCTTTATGGCATGAGTCCAGGTTACTTGAGGGACCGTCTCACCCCATTGGGATTAGTCCATACCATTCGTGCCGGCAGAGGAGGCATGCTCCAGGTCCCGTCAGCCTGATTATTCTGTCTGGTGGGATCCAGGAGGAGGGCCTTTTCTGCTGTTGCTCCTGCCCTCTGGAATATCTTGCCCCTCGATGTGAGGCTGGCCCCAACCCTCCTATCTTTTTGTAAGGGCCTAAAGACATGGCTCTGCCAGTCAGCTTGGGGCCCCAGTGGGGCAATTGAGTAATAACAGATCCCTCCCCCCCACTCCTCCCCTGCCCTCCCCATGTGACTTTGGTTTTAAGGTTTGATTTTAACTTTGTATGTACTAATTTAGATGTAACTGTAAGCCACCCAGAGTTATCCTATGGTAAGATGGGCAGCCAATAAATTTTATAACCAAACAAACAAATAAATAAATAGTTGCAAATCCAGATCATGTGACCATCGTTAGATGTAACTGGTGCAAAGATCCATAAAATTTCAATTACATGAGAGCTTGAACAGATTCTTTATGTTAACTCCTTTGAGGCATTTTGATTCAAAAATTGTTGTTCTGTGATGCACCCTTTTGTCCAATTGAAGTTGGACTGGTCCAATGCACCAGTTGAAGTTGAATAGAAGCTGCCTGGCCAAAGTTACCATCTGCCATTTAGTTGTGAGTCCAGGAGAACTTCTAACTCATGAACCTACTCTTTCTGGGGTAGTGTGACTTTGTCCAGAATAATTCCCAGAACAGATGTTACAAGTTGTCACAATGTTTATTGATAATAAATGTCTTAGTAGTATTTAATCCAGTGTTATTTTGCACCATCCCGTCACTGGCTCATTTAACTCCTTAATACTTTGACACATGGAGCTGATTAAATTCATCTATCACATTAATCTATAATTTGTTTGTTTTAGCTCGTCTTATTAACCCAACCTTGTTCTTAGTTGACAAAACATGGCAAAACTAATTTTGATTTGCTACAATATGAAAACCCAACCAGTAATTGAGACATTTCTATAGATGTTATAGCTCTGTGTATTATTGTGCATAACAACATTTCATTCTAGACCCTTTGATGAGGTGGCATATATATATATATATGTGTGTGTGTAATATATAAATAGCGTTCTATTTGGGGAATAGAATATCATTGGTATAAATATGTCTTGTAGCGATGTAAATTGTGAGGATTAAGTTGTGATGAAAAACAAAAATTTGATTTATCTTTATTAAAATATTTATAGATGGCCTTAAGTCATAAGACTCTCAAGATGATATAAAGAACATTTTTAAACATTTTTAAAGTAACAACTTTAAAAACAGAACCAAAATCTCTAATGAAATTAAAGTAGATAACAGTTCTTAAAAGACCAAAGGAGCAGAACAGAAATGATTTTTCCTTCTAGCAGAAGTTGAGCAATGGAGAGGCTAATCTACTATCTCAAGGTTCATTAAAAAGTTGGATTTGCACGTGGCTTTTCTATCTTGATAAAATTATGAACGAAAGACCTTAAAAGGCTGTTTCCTAAGCATACAAATCACTGTTGGCAGCATATGAAGAATTTAGCTGTGCAATGTAATGAGAAGAATTTTTAATTCATTCAGTACAAAGAGATCTGATCACAATGAGTTTCTCCAACTTAACTCCTGCAGGAGAATGAGAGCTTATCTTTGGAACTTTGGAAAGTTTTAAATACATCCCAGGTTGTTACCAAGTAATGCTTGCTCAGCGTATCTTCTGAAATGTGCAGGTATTCAGGACCGTGTAAGTATTCTGAATTGCAAAGCATGTTGTAATTGGTACCTTTTTGACAGCCTCAGCAGAGTTTTACAGATATAAGTTGTATTACTTCTTCATCAGATTAAAGTTATAATATATTAATGAACAATCCATTTTCAGCCTATGCTGCTCCAGTTTGTACAGTACCAGCATATATAGGATAAAGGAATCTCTTCTCTAAAATTTGTTGATTTGATTCTATTTGTACATATTTAGTAGATTTACAGAAAACCTTTGGGGGGCAAATAGCTATTATTTGTGACATGTGCTGTAGATTCCCACGTCATCAAACCTTACGATGGTCTGTGAAAATCTCATTGCTTTAACATTTGGGAATTTGTCTGCTGACTGTCATGTTGTTTCAGTGTCTGACACAAACCACAAAGAGTAACCATTCTTCTAAAATGTTGTTTTTACTTTTGCCCTATAACTTTCCCACTGTAGTCTCTGATCAAGAGATTGAAGCCACGGGTGGCCTAACCACTTGAGTTATTCTGTTACGTACCAATTAGTGGCAGTGACCAAGGTGTCTAAATTATGCACAGGAATTAAAATATTTAAGGCAAACTAGTAGCAAGGGCTCTATTTTGTGGATTGTAGGATTGTTTAACATTTGATTCTGTAATTTCTACACAGACTTCTGAATTTGCAGTTGATCTAGGGTGGATTTAAAATTTAAAAAAGGAACAACTGAAGCACATGTGATTTATTTAGACTAACTTCTGCTTAAACAAGAGATTGTTATAGCAGTGCTTGTTTTGTACTGGCTATTATTTACTTGCTTTTTACTGTATAATAAAATAGGAAAAATGCTGAAAATGGTTTTTTGATCGCTGTGCAGAGATTGTCTTTCTCAATATTTGTCAATTTATTTTTGCACTCAAGATTTTAATCTAATTTTGTATGGCTGGTGTACGACTTGACCTGCATTTTGCTGTGAATATATAGAAATGCTATCCATGTTTAATGGTTAGTAAGGATTATTTCTCAGCTGAGTTTTTTATGATTTTCCAGTATCTAAGTAAAGAGGGGAAGATTATTTATTTGTTTGTTTATATTAGGGAAAATTGCCAATGTACTTGGAAAGCTGTAATTCTACTTTATAAAGAATGAAAAAGGATACAGCAAAGGTGCTGTCATTCAGCATTTCCTGTCTGAGTAAATACCTTGACCCCAATATGGAAAAAAATAATAATAAGAACTCAGAACTCAGTCTTGCATTATAGACTATGCTACTTAAATGTCTTAAGTGAAATATCACATAGGTCTGCAGTGAATTTGTTCTCTGATTATAGTATTTACATTCACTGTAATGTGGCTGTGGCTGTGGAACACATTTGTCCAGCATTGGGGCCAAGGATTTTGAATGTTTTTTCATTACAAGATCTTTTTAGGGACATTATCCATCAGTTTGGTAAAGATGGAAAATTTACTCATGCAACCATTCTCTTAATGAGGAGGCTGTACCTTCCCTCTACAGTAATAGTCAATGCATGTAAAATTACATATTTTAATATTCATTTGTGTCAAGGCTCAGTATAACAGAACATTTTTATTTATAGCTGTATATGTACATCCAGGAATATCAACAACAATTTATTAAACTTGCATGCTGCCTGATTATCAATGACTCTGAGTATGCAGGCACACACGTGCACACACGCGTACACATACACACACACAATAAATGTGTGCACACAATAAATGTGCACACATTTATTGTAGGTTTTATTTTCAAATGGAATAAGCAAACATAAGCAAACATTTTCCTCTGTATTCATAATTTGTTTTCTGTTTATTTTTTCATGCTGTGTGTTGTGTTGAATTCAAGTTATACTTCCTTTCAAGTAAATAGAGTAATAAGTCTCTCTCTAATTTGTTATTTTGGCCAAGCATAGAGATGTACCAAAGCTAAAACTGTGTCTTTGTTTTTTAAATTCAGTAGGATTTAGCTATTCAGAAACATCTTCCCTATCTCTTATTTGTAAACCTGTAAATTCAAACAATCCAGATTTGCAACCTAACAAACATCTATTGTATTTTTAAAAATGTCCTCATCTTTCTCTTCCATTTCATATACAATAACCTCCTTGCTAACAAGGAAAGCTCATCTTTGGCTCACAGGAATAGGCTTAACATACTATCTCAATGCAAGTCTTTACTATTCCCAAATTGTGCAGAATCAAGGCTTTCCCAAATATAATCACAGTACTTTAACAAAATTCATTAGCAGAGTAGCTGTTGTTTTCATTTCTGATTAAACCAAAATACGTACTTATTCTTTAGACTGAAAATCCATCTACTTATATGATTTCTGAACAAATGGGGACTAAAGGTAGACATGGGCTTGAATGGGGGAAATGCAGTATGTTAGTACCTTGAGCATAGAGTTCTGGATGCTAGATGCTGCTTTTTGTGGCAGTTGCAACTCAGACAGAGAAAAGTTCTGATTAATTGATTGACTTCAATTAAAGAACAATTGCTTTAAGGATATTCAACATGTTAGGAGCCAATAGTCTTTCAAGAACTAGTTCTGCAAAAAGCAGGAAAAAGAAATTAAAATCTCTAAATCCCCAATTCAATTTCACCTCTTTAACTGTCTGAATAATTCAAATCCATGACTAAAAGTGACACTATGTTTTTATTCATGAATGTGTGAGTAAATTAAAATTATAACTCAGGAAGCAAATTGATATGATTGTGTCAGACATGAAACAAGATTTTCAATGGAAAAATTGACAATTTGATTACTGTTTATAGAAAGAGATTGAGAAGAAAACTCCCAACTAAAACTGGGTGTTAGCCTACACTGGCTTTTAAATGAATGAGCTGAATTGTTAGGACATCACAGTGGTATAAAAGGAAGAACAAGATGTGTCACTTGTTACTACTGTCTAATGCTCAGTAAATAAGTGCAGTATTATACATATAACCTACCAATATGAATACATCTATTTATAAATGGCACAAGTGTCACTGATTTGATATTATTCTATTAGTATTTTTGAATTATTCTCCTGAGATTGTGTGGTTGCATTCCAAAATGCTTTTAGTTTGTGAGTAAGTGGATCAGTAGCATTATCAGGTCATAAGGCATATTCTTAGCCTCATCCTAAAATGTTTTGTTTTATTTTTATACAGATCTACTGGAAAAGACTATCAGGAAGGAAGAAGAAATATGTACACTTCAGGTATTTTCATTAATTGGACTGTACTCAGTGGTGGGATTCAAATTATTTAACAACTGGTTCTCTGCCCCAATGACCGGCTGGGTGGGCATGGCTGGGTGGGCATGGCCAAGGGGTGTGTCAGCACTCAGCCTCCTGCAGCACTCTGCCAGTCAAAATGGGGTGCGGGGGTTAATTACAAAATGTGGGCTTTGCTTTATGACATCCAGATCCAGCGAGCAAGGAGTGTGAACTGCACAGAAAATACATTTTTGTTTGGTTATGAAGAAATATCCCCAAAGTCAGATGTACACTAAATGTAGACTTTTAGCTACACATCTTCCCAGCAAACAGCAAATTTTGAAGCTCCAGGTAAAGAGGATTCATTTTAGGATGAGTAACCATACTTTGCATGTTGGAGGTTCCTAAAGGAAACTCTGTATTAAAGAACATTTGAGGGAGGGGTGCAGAATAGCCCTTCTCTATCTGAGGCTATAGAGACCTGGCACCAATCAAAACACTGTTTGTGAAGCAACTGATCAACACTGACAGGGTAAGCCACTAATATATGAAAATAAGAGCAAACTCCGCTCCCTTCTAGTACTGATGATATTACCTAGTTTGGTAATGAAACATCTGCAAGAAAACCATCAAGTTCAGAGAGCACCAAGGACCCCACAGTTCAACCCTGAGCTACAAATATTCTCTTCTATCGATAAACACTTTTTGGTTAGTGGGACTCAGAGCCTGCCTTATATGAGATGGCTCCCAGTGGATTTCATTCTAAATTTTGATATGATTTTTGTAAATAAGGAATATAATTATAAGGAATATATATATAACAGAATTATAATGGCTGAGTATTTGATAATTCATACATCAAACAAAATACGAAGCTAAGGGATAAACAAATAAAAAACAGATTTGAAAAAAGAAAAGGCTCAGGAAAGAAAAAGAGTGAAAGTGAAAGAAAGAGGAAAAGAAGGAAAACCGAAAAAGAATGACTTCCAACTTTCTTTGGTACAAATATAAATAAAAATATAATCAAACTCTAAGATTACTCTAAGATTAACATTTATCTACATTATTTCCATAATCCCAGAACATTTGTCTACATTTTTTCAATAACCCAATATCTAATCATCAAAGCCCCAGATCAACTTTTAATTTCAGTTTCTCAAAAAAAGTCCAGTAATGGTTCATATCGCTTTAATCACTATTTGTTAAGGAAACCACAACTGATGTATTTAATTGCACCAAACTCTAAATAAAACAGGAATGGAAAATCCTAAACTCTAGTGTAGACCCATGCTTCTCAACTTTGGCAACTTTAAGGTGCATTCAATTCCCAGAATTCCCAAGGCAGCATGAAGTTCGCCCATCTTAAACTTGCCATGACTGAAAAACACTGATATACAGATAGGGATTTTTCCATTCCTCTTTTACTAGTTCTTACTTACTTATGACCAACGATAATGCAAAATCCTCACTCGCACCCCATCCAAGAGCAAAGATAATGCAAAATCCTCACTTCCACCCCATTCCAGAGCAACCACCGTTCCCCCACTAACCTGCTTTCCAACTCCGTTCTCCTGTGAGCAGGGCAACAAAAGAAGACCATGTGACTACCAGTTTAAAAAAGGTTCAGTCAGACCTTCCAACTTCTCTCGCGAAGTTGGGCAATAATTTCTTTTGTGTGAAGACTGATGCAAAGAATGAGTTAAGCAGCTCTGCTTTCTCTCTATTGCTTGTTACTTCCTTGCCATCTTCTCTCTGTAGTGGACCGACTGTTTCCTTGACTTTTTTCTTGTTATTTATATGTTGAAAGAAACTCTATTATCTTTATCTTTATTATTATTTATTATCTTTAAACTGATACTTTTAAAAATTCAAATGTCCCATTTCAATTTGATTTTCTTAAGCTATCTCTTTCCTTTGACTTCGTGTGATCTGTCTCCTGGATAATTTATTATACTCAAAGTTATTTTCTGAATCTCTTCCAAGCTATTAACAGACCTCTTACCCAGAACTGTATCCAGGCTTCCCTCTGAGGTCTTATGAACACTGGATACAGCCAGTATAACTCTACTTTGTTGATAAAGGTTATAATAACAGAATCTTGAAACCTTAACAGAGTTTTCTTTCCCCACTTATACCAAAGAGAATCAAGGTGGAGCATTCTAGAGTTCCTTTCTCCTTCCTCCCATTCAGAGCTAAGATGGCATTTACAGCTATTAATTTCCTTCTTTAAAGCTACCACCATGCTTTTCCACACAAATTCTGCTGAGTTTAAAACCCATATTTTCCTGCTGAAGTGTGGGACACAAATAACTTAAATAAATAAATAAAATATAGCCACAACTGTAAGTGGTAACTATGGGGAAGGCAAATCCCATTTCCTTGTCAATGCAACATGAAATAAAGTGCATCTCTGACATATTAACAATATTTAGGATAGGTACAGCCAAATGTTGTTAGTGCAATTTCATTGTTTGGTGAAGAGGATTCACTGCAGCAGAGTCTAGTTGGAACATTTTGTCCTCACTGCCAAGAAAAAAAAGTAAATTTGAACCAAGTGCCAAGGAGAAAACTTTTTTGGTTCAAGCCTAGAGACTTTTGAAGATAAATATCCATTAATTATAATTTGAAACCCACGAACTATACAAGTTGGGAAAAGATATTCTGTGAAAAGAACAATCTTACATTATCTAAGTTGAGTGAATAATGAGTCTTTTAATATCTACTTTCACTGATTGTAGGCAAGATAAAATGAGTTTTGCCCTATAATGCTAGTGTTCGCCATGCCACCAAAGGGTAAGTAGAGTTATTCAGCCAATTAGGAGAGCAGTTCTCAATTTACTACACTGTAAGATCTCAGGAGAATAAAAGAACTTGAACTTATTAAAGCACACGGTTTTTATTTAAGTTTCAGTGATCGTTAAGTTTTATTACTTTGCTTTCTCAGAACTGAGCAACTGAATTTTAAGCTCAAATTTATAGCAAAATAAAACCTGCAAATAGGATGCTCAGAGAATAATTTATACACCTGTGAAAATACAACAACTTACCGTACTTGGTTTGTGATCACCATATAGAACAAAAACAGATTTTCAATGGCACTTCAGTTCATTGAGATAATAAGGGTAGTGTTGCCATGAATAAAAGTAGAACATTGTGCCCAAAAAATAAAATACTTTGGTGCTCTTCAGTGTCATTCCCTAGTGGAAAACAGGAGGCAAATGAGTCACAAAGCCAAGAGGGCAGCTCAATCACATAAGATTTATAACCATGCTCAGAGAGGGACAATTTGAAGTATTTTTGCTGAAAACCCATATTTTATATAAAGACTGCTTAAAAGTCAATTTTGAACATCTCCAATTAAGCAGTCAAAGAACTAGTGTTGGGATGGATCTTCTCAGAAACAGTCTGATGATACTATAACCACATCCATTGCTATTAAAAACCTCCTTTTTCAGGTATATATGAAAGGCCATATCACATTTTCACCTATTGTATTTTTGGGCCAGATGTTGACAGTTTAGAGTAGCCGTACTCTGTTAAGTGACCTCAAGATGTTATATTGGCCTCGGCACTGTCCTGGATTCCCAGCTAAAGTCTGTGCTGTCTGGGAAATGCAGTTCCCACACAAATGAATGGCACCACACTGGGGAAATATGACTCAAGTAATGTCTTATATTGAATACTGTGCTCTTTGTTGCTAGTATTGTGAAAGAAAAACCTAGAAAAAAATTATTATATCATTGTTTTAAACTGTTTTTATATATTCTTACTCTCTATGATTTTCCAATTATGATGATTGAAGTTCCATATAAGCAAGAGTAAACAAATAAATGTACAGGGAAAATGATTTGTTTAAGTTCCTTTTTCTCCTGAAAATGTTAAAAATGGATTACAAAATATTTCTATGTTTTTTTAAAGGATAAGATGAAAAAGCAGTTGATCAATTTGTGGAAAAGTTTATACCAAGAAATTAACTAACAGGTGATTGGGTAGAAGCAAGCAGAGAACAAACTATTAAATTCAATCAATAAATTTGTAATCTTTAACTGAAAAAAGTACTTTTCATTTTTATACTGTATATCAAAACATATTCTTATAAGGAAATCAAGTTATATGTGACACATTTTATAAATTACATTTTACTTTACCTACAAGATTATTTTTTAACTACAAAGGGTGGTTAAGAAAAGAAACACTATGTATTTCAATTTTTCTATCAAATTCTCAAGAAATTTTACTTGTCCCCCTAAAGTTTTAACAATCCCCCTATGGGTGTTTTTAACAGCTCTGTATGAACTATCAATAATGTTCTAGGTGTGGATGAAACCTAGATAGAGTTATACTTGTTTAAAAAAATAATTTTTTGAAAAGCAACACATTCCTGTCAAATGGTATTGAAGTTATCTGTGAAAGCATAGAAAGAGGCCAGCAGAGGGTGCTTTAATTCTCTTCTGGGTCCCACAATTTTTGCCCGCTTATATTTTTTAGGAAAAGAGTGACATGGATTACTTGGGATGACCAACTGATTATTTTAAAAAGCCACTTTTCTTTTGGACATATTATTGTCAACCAAGATGAAATTTTGAGGGAGAGGAGGAGAAAAAAAATCATATTTTCCTTCATTTAGAAATATAGTTGGTATGGCATAATTAGTATAAGTACAAATGTTCTTCCTCAACATTACAGTTAAGTCCAAGCAAAATTTAGCTTGAACTTCAATCAAATTCAACTCAGACTTTTTGTTAATTTTTTAGGCTAAGTTGATTCGGCTTATGACATTGCAAGAGAATCTTCCAAGAAGCCATTGCTCTGCATCATTTAAACAAATGACAATGTACAGTAAATATTTTGCAATATTTTGATGCTTCTTCTTACCAATGGTGTACTTCCCATTTGGAAAGTGGTGTAAGCCTAGAGGAATCTATAGAGGGTGTAGAAAACTACATCCCTGTAAGGAACAATTGAAGAAACTACATCTGCTTTACTTTGAAAAGAGAAAAAACAAGGAGAGATGACTTGGTAGCAAAGTAATTTAGAATGTCACACAGAAGAAGGTCATTTTCTGTATAGTACATTGTAGCATACAGAATAATTGTCCTAGATTGTTTTCTTAAATTCTGTGGGTTTAAGGAATGATAAAACTAGCTTGACAGAGAAGCTAGTTACTAAGGAAGTTGGTGGGCTCTCATTTGCTGGATGTGTTCAAGCAGAGGCTTGACAGGGTTTAGTTGGGGTATTTAATTTCAATTTCTATATAGCCTAAAAGATCCTTTCCAGTTCTGGAATTCTACAAATATAATTTTTGTTGTTGTCTAGTTAGTTATAAAAGGAGTTAGAATGCTTGACATTTGCTGAAAGTTTCATTCAGGAATGAGTGGGGTTGGTGGGGAGAGGAATTGATTATGTCCAATTCGTTTCTCCCACTTCTCATGAAAGACTTTTTAACTAAAACAGTTTCTCTACCTTCTGCTGCAGTGTGTGTGTGTGTGTGTGTGTGTGTGTGTGTGTGTGTGTGTGTGTGTGTGTGTGTGTGTGTGAAATGAAAATTATGTTCTTGCACATATATTGAAAACATGAACACCGGCACATATGTACAATTATATTGAGAACTGTCTACTACTTATGACCACAATTGAGTCCACAATTTCTGTTGCTAAGTAAGACAGTTGTTAAGTGAATTTTGCCCCATTTTACAACCTTTCTTGCCACAGTTGTTAAGTGAATCACTGCAGTTGTTAAGTTAGTAACTTAAAGTGAATCTGGCTTCCCCCATTGACTTTGCTTGTCAGAAGTTAGCAAAAGGTGATCACATGACCCCATGATACTGCAACAGTCATAAATCTGAGTCAGTTGCCAAGCATTTGAATTTTAATCGTGTGACCATGGGGATGCAGCAATGGTCATAAGTATGAAAACCAGTCATAAGTCACTTTTTTCAGTGCAGTTGTAACTTCAAAAAGTCACTAAACTAATGGTTGCTATGTTGAGGACTACTTGTATTCAGATTGCACTGGTACATTGCAAATATAAATTATCTTCAGGAAAATATTTTTTCAGAGTCCAGAAAATATCACTTGACAGAATATAACCCAACATTATCTCTGATATGACCATCTATTCTCTGTGGAGACATTAGATATATGGAAGCATGTAGACATGTTTTACCTCAATTTAATACTGAATGATACAGACCTAACAGCATTATGTCATTTAATCATTCTGAATGTATACAAAAATTTTAAGGCTAACACTTTTCTTATTAGGAATCTCATAATTGGATAATTATGATAGGAGGTAAAGTCAGTAGCCATATTAAACAAAGAAGCTGATATTGTTATGGCTCCATTACTGAGGAACTGAGCAAACTTTTCAAACATACAGTACATCTTTGTACTAATGTAGTATATCTTCTTAGTATATTTAATGTAGGACAGTTTTATAGGTTTATTTATTAACATGTTATTGTGAGGAAATGCTGTTGAGCTCTTCCATGGATTTGTGTAGGTGGATAAGACCCATGTGGGTCATAAAATGTCTGAAATTTTCATAGGAATCGTACTGGCATCCATGTTCATTCATACACTCTGAAATTGTATAGATTTTCCTAAGCATTGTCCAAATCTTGTTCACTTAGGCAATTCTTATTATGTTCTAATTCTTTTATTCACTAATCAAAATCATATACCACTGCAGGGGGGATCCAAGTTAAGGAAGTGGGGGGAGGGGAAAGGCTGAAATAGTCCAATAATGCTTGAGCTTGCTTTTTAGTATAAAATTTTATTGAAAGTTTTAAAAAAATCATGAAAACTAACACGAACTAATAAAAAGTTAAGACAGAAAGAAAAGCAGAAGCAAAAGCACAAAAGGAATAAAAATAAATAGAAAGAAGCTTTCAAAGTCCTTCACAGAAAATATAAGTACAATTACACAGTATATTATGATTACAAAGGAAAGCTTACTTTTCTATTATCCAGTTTTTCTAATCATCAAAACCACAAATCATAACTACATTTTTTCTGTTTTATGCAAAAGGTCTATGTTTCCAGTCAAACATAAATGTATATAATTTTTTTTTCTCCAACCAAAAAAGTTAATTTAGCCATCTCCACAAGTTCCATTATCTTCACCAACTATTGCTTTGTTGTGAGTAGTAACAAAGCATTCCACTTTTGAGTATATAACAGTCTCACTGCCTAATGCTCGAGCAGAGTCAACACCCGAGGGATGTTGCAGGTCAGTTAAAAATAAAATTGGAAAAGGTGTAGATTTAAATGGGTGAATGAATGAATGAATGAATGAATCTCCATTTAAAGAGCTAATATATCAAGAATGGTTAAGGTTTGCCATGTTGTGCACTATAAATGAAGTCTCTTGAATAGACAAAAGTTCACAGATTACTCCAACATTGTTGAAGGGAATATTGATTATTTAAAAAAAAATACTTTTAGGGAATTATAAGGGCTTGTGAATGGCTATATTTCACCAGCTAAAGGTTTTGTACTTCCATGTACACTCTTATTTTTGTATGAAACAAAATGGCTGGTTTAACTAGAAGCACAAAGGTGCTGTGCCTTACCTTATTGTAGATTGCAGATCACTTATGCATATTAATTCCATTCATTTTTGAACAGCATTTATATCAACTGAGTTGCATGTCATACAGTATTTGTAAAACGAATATGGTCAAACATTTGGTTTAACATGATGCTGTGAAGCATTAAATATTAAAAGAATTCAAATAGGGTACAACATGGTGGCAACTGACATTTTTACCTTCCCAATCTGCTAATTGGTTCCATTTTTCATTTGTTAAAAACAATTTGTCTTACTAGGTTTCATTATGTAGTAATTGGAACTTTTAGAACTGTGCCTTCAACAATATAGTTGCATGAAAAGATTCAGTATTAAAAAACTTGTTCATGGCTTGCTGGCTTTACCTTTTTCTAACCAAAGAAATGTGGGTATTTCCCTAAAGATAATTTTTTTTTTAGAATAGAATAGAATTTTTTATTGACCAGGTGTGATTGGACACACAAGGAATTTGTCTTGGTGCATATGTTCTCAGTGTACATAAAAGAAAAGATACGTTCATCAAGAATCATAAGGTACAACACTTAATGATAGTCCGGGTACAAATAAGCAATCAAATCATATTAGGAACCAGTCAATGTAAATCGTAAGGATACAAGCAACAAGTTACAGTCATACAGTCATTAGTGGGAGGAGATGGGTGATGGGAACGATGAGAAGATTAATAGTAGTGCAGACTTAGTAA
>QLTV01003402.1:582439-609474 GCA_003457575.1 Thermophis baileyi
GAGTTGGAATCATTTCTGTTAATAGAGTTTAGAGTGTAAATGAATTTTCGTTTGCTGATTTCGTCCTTGCAAATGTCTCTACAGAATCGTGGGGCCACCGACCCATCTCTGTACTTGAACTCGGGGCCATCTCTGGAAACTTCAATGATTTCCTCGGGGGAGATGGTTGGTGCAATAATTTTGCGAACCTTTGTGATATCAGGTTCATTGGTGACATCTAGCCCAAATAAAATAGCGTTATTACGTTTTTGTTCACGCTCAAGGGTGTCTTTGATGAGTCCATCTCTGTACTTGAACTCGGGGCCATCTCTGGAAACTTCAATGATTTCCTCGGGGGAGATGGTTGGTGCAATAATTTTGCGAACCTTTGTGATATCAGGTTCATTGGTGACATCTAGCCCAAATAAAATAGCGTTATTACGTTTTTGTTCACGCTCAAGGGTGTCTTTGATGAGTAAGGATATATTGTTTGGTTGGTTGGTAGATGTTTGTGGTTGTGCTTGTGGTTGAGGTAGTGGTTGTGGAGCTTGCGATTGTTGAATTGGAATATGATTTTGAGCATTTGGGTTTCCATTTTTCTGTGCTGTAATTTTTATATCCAAAGATGTGAAGCGTGCTTCTAAACGTGCTTCCATGGAGTCGATATATGATTGATATATCTATATTACGTACCTTCAACATCAACAGGACCTGGAATGAGATCAATACACCATAGTACCCCAAATCTATGCATACTTAACTGAGCTCAATATAAATGCACTGATTTTTTCAGCTATTTAAATAATATACAGGCTTGGGAAAATAACTTAGCAATCTCTCCTATCTCATGACAAAAGCTAGAATGTAAAATATGTAGTTGGTAAATATCACCTGTTCCGCCTAAAGAAATCATCAATCCAAAATTAAGACATATATTTTGCATAGCCATTAACTATACATCTTTTCCTTCAATATCCTTCATGTCATCCTAAAGGCCTTCAAATTGGCTTATCTTTGGCTTATATAGATGGTAATGCCAAGCATTTCAACAATTCGCACCAAATTCTCTGGCAGCAATACTGCTTTTTTGTCTTTGGACATATTTGCTATCATGATCATATAAATAACTATACAATATAAGGCTTTCATGAAAAAAAAAATGATTGGGCTGGTGTTGCCAGCTTCTCCTTGAGTAGAATGACCCAAGCCAATTCTTTAAATAAGGGTATTATGAACCTATAGCAGAAGGTTGTATAGGCAACAAAGAAACATGATTCTGAAAAGAAAATGGGTTTAAAATGTCTGTTTCACATACATAGAAGTGGTAATTAACTTTAAACCGATGAATAGAAATACTTTAATATACAGTGCATGAAACCAATAATTTCCACTAAGTAAAACATTTTTTATTTCTATCCCATTGTTGCTCTGAAAGAAGGACTGGATTATTCTCATTGTATAGTACTGTATTCAAATACCATAGTTAATATTTAATATTATAATTAATACTATGATTAATAAAATAAAACAAATACAAATGCAGTAATATAATTTAATAATAAAAACAGCAATGCTATGTGGGCATATCCTGTACTAAGATTTGAATGATGTACTATTAATCAGTGGAACAACTTGCCTCCAGAAGTTGTGAATGCTCCAACACTGGAAGTTTTTAAGAAGATGTTGGATAACCATTTGTTTGAAGTGGTGTAGGGTTTTCTGCCTAAGCAGGGGGTTGGACTAGAAGACCTCCAAGGTCCCTTCCAACTCTGTTATTCTGTTATTCTGTTACTACATTTATGTCTTTGATTGATCTTGATCACGATCTTACTATACTTTCTCATTGCTTCCTTTCAATACAGGAGCGAATATCAGCATTTGAAACAGTAAGTTGTATTCTCATGAATTACTTTTATTATTATTTTTATTATTATTATTTATTAAATTTGTATGCTGCCCAACTCCCAAGGGACTCTGAGCGGCTCACAACAATATAAAAAACCATTAAAAGAAAACATAATAAAAACATTTAAAAACAGTTAAAAAACTCATACACACAAGTAAGTACGGTAAGTAAGATTTTTACTTAAAATCTTTTAAGTAAGATTTTTCTTCTTTTTGTTAAAAGATAATATATGTGGAATATTAAAATAGTTGTCTAAAACTGTCTATGGAGATTCTCAGTCATCCAGATCACGATTTTACAAACTGTGGTCACAGTTTTACAAACTGTGGTCAAAGTTTTACAAACTGTGGTCACAGTTTTACAAACTGTGAATCAATTTCTAAAAGGTGGAGTTATTGCCAGTTGTGTGTGTATACATGAGTGTGCACATGCATGCATGCCTTCAGGTTACTGTTGATCCTAATGGTCACTGCCTGGAGTAGTCCCTGAAATTTTCTTGACAAGATTTTGGAAGTGGTTTTCCATTGCCTGCTTTCTACGGCTGAGAGAGAGGCTCAAGGTCACCCGACTGATTTTGTGTCTAAGGTCAGACTAGAATTCATGGTCTTCTGGTTTCTAGCCTTGTGCCTTAAACATTACACCAGATTGTCTCTTGCCAGTTAGCTGTGATAAACCAAATAATAGGTACAAAAGCACAGGACATCCACATGAGATCACTTAATATGGAACTACGTTGGTGAAGTCATCCATACTTTAAAGGTCAATTAAAAATGTAAACTGTTTATACTTGAAAATGATGAGTGTGCTTAGTTTTTAATATTCTTAGCAATTATATATATATTGCCTTTGGGAAACTGAAGTTGTTGATCTAAGTAATTATACTGATTGGGGTATGAAAAACTTTATTTGGACATCCATTTTGGAGTTTGGCAATAGCAAATTACATTTTCCCTTCAAGACAGAGGTTCTTGTGTTCTTGCAGAAACAAGTGTGTGTACAATCTTGTTGTTACTTGTTATTCAGACTCTTGTATGAGAAAATTAGGTATTGCTCATCTTTTTGTCTTCCCGAACAATGAATAAAGTACATGTGCACATGTTTAATTTATAATGATACCCTTATATTAGGCATTTGAGCCGAGGTGGCACAGTGGTTAGAGTGCATCACTGCAGGCTACTTCAGCTGACTGCTAGCTGCAGTTCGGCGGTTCAAATCTCACCGGCTCAAGGTTGACTCAGCCTTCCATCCTTCTGAGGTGGGTAAAATGAGGACCCAGATTGTTGGGGGCAATATGCTAACTCTGTGAACCGCTTAGAGAGGGCTGTAAAGCACTATGAAGCGGTATATAAGTCTAAGTGCTATTGCTATTGCTATTTTAAAAAAAATAGAATTATTGGCAGGTTTAATACTACAGTGCAGAGAAGACAGATTAAAATGGATCCAGTAAATAATAAATTTAATTCATAAAATCTTGAAACTAAGATGCAGCCATATCTTGCATTTCAAAATTATTTAGAATAATAATAATAGTAGTAGTAAATAGTAAAATTAGTAAACACAGGTAATCCTTGACTTACAACAGTTCACTTAGTGACCATTCAAAGTTACAGTGTCACTGAAAAAAGTGACTTATGACCATTTTTCACACTTACAACTGTTGCGGCATCCACATGGTCACCTGATCAAAATTCAGATGCTTGGCAATTGACTCGTATTTATGACAATTGCAGTGTCCCAGGGTCAAGTCATCGCCTTTTGCAATATTCTGACAAGCAGAGTCAATGGGGAAACCAGATTCAGTTAACAACCATGTTACTAACTTAACAACTGCAGTTATTCACTTAACAACCCTAACCCTCACTTAACAAATGTTTTATTTAGCAACAGAAATGTTGGGCCCAATTGTGGTCAGAAGTCAAGGTTTATCTGTAGTAAAAGTAATGCAACAAATTGCATGATTAGCTTGCAATAATCTTGCAACAAATGTCAAAAATAATTTAAAAAGTTTCTTTCAACATTTAAAAAACAAGAAAAAATGAAACAATTGGTCTATTAAATAGCAATAGCACTTAGACTTATATACCGCTTCATAGTGCTTTACAGCCCTCTCTAAGCGGTTTACAGAGTCAGCATATTGCCCCCAACAATCTGGGTCCTCATTTTACCCACCTCGGAAGGATGGAAGGCTGAGTCAACCTTGAGCCGGTGAGATTTGAACCGCCGAACTGCAGCTAGCAGTCAGCTGAAGTAGCCTGCAGTGCTGCACTCTAACCACTGCGCCACCTCGGCTCCTTAAAGTGAGAAGATGGCAAAGAAGTGCTGGGCAGCAGGCGGGAAGCGGAACTGCTTAATTTATTCTTTGCATCTATCTTCATGCAAAAAGAAAAAATAGCTCAACCTATCAAAAACAGTACCGTAAAAGACAGATTAGAGATGCAAGACAAAATAGGCAAGAAAATGGTAAAAGAACACCTGTCCACTCCAGATGAGCTCAAATCACCATGTGCTGAATGGATGCATCCCAGGATTGGATTACATCCCAGGTTTCTGAAGGAACTAGCAGATATGATTTCAGAACCACTGAACCATATCTTTCAAAGATCCTGAAGCACTGGGGAACTATCAGAGGACTGGAAAAGAGCTGACATGATTTCCACCTCCAGAAAAGGAGGGGAAAAAATGGATCCAGGAACTACAGACTAACAGCCTGACATCAATACCTGGCAAGATCCTGGAAAAGATAATCAAGCAATTAATCTGCAAACACCTAGAGCAGTGGTTCCCAATGTGGGGCCCACAGCCCACAGGGGGGCAATTTGATTTTTAATGGCGCAATTCGAAAATGAGCTATTAACTGAAATTTTGAAAGCCCGCTAATTGTTCTTATATATTTGTGATGAAACAGCTGTGTTTCATTTACCTATTGTTGTCTTTGTTAAAGTGCATTTCCTAGGGCCTGGTCTGAAAAGGATACCTCAGCTGGGCCCGTGGGGGGGGGGGGAAGGGAGCAACTGCCAACCAATCAGATGTGTTCCCACTAAGGATCATGGGACTGGCAGAGTCTCTCTCTCTCTTTCCTGTGGGCTTTGCTGCTGGATAGTTACAGGGAGAGCTGCTCTGTGGGGAGACAGAGTGGATGGCTGCTGGGGGAAGCCCAGTAGTGAGGATACAGAACCTTGTTTAAACCAAGTTAATGGCCTTTTAGGCTTCCTCCGCGTGAGTAGGAGTTCACTTTTTGAATAGTAAGAATTATATGTCACAGGGGGGACATCAGGATTTTAGAGATGCTTAGGTGGGGCATGGCCAAAAAAAGGTTGGGAACCACTGGCCTAGAGGCAAGCAAAGTTATAACCAGAAGCCAACATGTGTTTGACCATAACAGACCATGCCAGACAAATCTTATTTCATTCTTTGACATAGTGACTACATTAGTGGACCAGCAAAATGCTTTGGACATAATTTACTTGGTCTTCAGTAAGGCATTTGATAAAGTAGACCACAAACTACTACTTGATAAGATTTTAAAAAATGTGGGTTAGATAGCATCAACATCAGATGGATTAGTAACTGGCTGACCAACCACACTCAATGTTCCTTAATGGAACTGATTCGACATGGAGGAAAGTATGCATTGGGGTACCCCAAGATTCTGTCTTGGGCCCAGTACTCTTCAATATCTTCATAAATGACTTAGGCAAGGGGATAGAAGGGGAACTCATCAAATTTGCAGAGACACCAAGCTGGCAGAAATAGCCAACACTCCAGAAGATAGGCTCAAGATACAAAAGGATTTTGACAGAACGCTGGGCCCTATCTAACAAAAAGAATTTCAGTGGTGAGAAAAGGAAGGTTTTAAACTTGGGCAAGAAAAACCAAATGCGCAGGTATAGAGCCACAGGTATCTGGCTCAATACAAGTAACTGCAAGGGGGATCTAGGAGTCCTAGTGGACAACCACTTAAATAGGAGCCAGCAGTGTGAGCCAATGCAGTCCTAAGCTGCATTAACAGAGGGATATAATCATGATCATGTGAAGTTTTAGTGCCGCTTTAAAATGTCTTGATAAGATCACACTTGAAATATTGCATGCACTTTTGGTTGCCACAATATAAAAAAGATGTTGAGACTCTAGAAAGAGTGCAGAAAAGAGCAACAAAGATGATTAGGGAACTGAGGCTGAAACATATGAAGAACGGTTACAGGAATTGGATATGTCTAGTCTAATGAAAAGAAGGACTAGGGGTGACATGATAGCAGTGTTCCAGTATTTGAGGGGCAGCCACAAAGAAGAGGGGGTCGACTCAACCTATTCTACAAGGCATCTGAAGGCAGGACAAAAACAATGGATGGAAACTAATCAAGGAGAGAAGCAACCTAGAAATAAGAAGAAATTTCCTGACAGTTAGAAAAATTAATCAGTGGAACTTCTGCCTTCAGAAGTTGTCGCTGCTCCATCGCTGGAGGTTTTTAAGAAGAGTTTGGAAAATCATTTGTCTGAAATATTATAGAGTCTCCTGCTTGAGCAGGGGGTTGGACTAGAAGATCTCCAGTGTCTCTTCCAACTCTGTTGTTTTGTTCATAACTTTTTGAAGGAATTTTTGCTGTTTTCTTTTTTATTCTGCTTCATATTGACAGAAACTTTTAAAGAATTGTTTTGAACCTGGACATAGGCACTCTGGTGTTATATTTGATGTATAATCACAGTTTATGAAAGATATCTTTCTTGGATCGCCTTTAACATTACAGCTCCTAGCCAAGTTATAAGTAACTGTCTGTTGCTGTCATTGTAAATTATGGGCATGCTTCTTTATCTTTTGGTTTACAACTAAAGGATTACTTAGCTGCACCCCAAGACTTTTCCAATTTTTAAAAAATGCCCATGGTCTACAAAAGTGAGTTTTTATTCTTCATCATCATTTCTGCATATTACACTTATGGATTGTGCACTTCTGCTAAAGCCCATTGGGAGCTTTCTATAGGTGAGAAGTTTGGGGTAACAAATACACCTCAACTGCATGTGTTCCCAGCTGATATACCCACACTATCCTTAGTTCCTTGTCAGCTACTATAGCAAATTTTCCATGTTTTCTGTTAAGGATAACAGAATATTAATACTTCATTTATTTTCAGTTGTCTCTGTAAAAGAAAGATAAAAACAAGCTACAGAAAGATTGGAGGAATTATTGGTGCGACAAGATCTAGGCATTGAACATAAAGATTTTCCCACCTTATCTAAGTGCTAGTTTGTAAATGTGCTTGTCATTTCAAATTACTACCTGTTGATGGTCACTTGCTCTACTTGCTTGTTGGACAAGAAGAGCAAAATTGATTTTCAAAGCTATTACCAGACAAGCACAAATTGATTTTCCTATGTGTAGGTGCTTCTTTGGAAATAAGCCCTGAAGGGAACTGGACCCCCTAATTTCTTAGCAAATGCCTTCAGTCTCAATATGCCTTAGATGTTCTCCATTTTGACCTAGCTGTCTTTGTTTCAGTAGTGATGCAACTTCTTGTAGTGGCTTTGCCAAACTAATCCTACTGTCCTTTCCTAACCTTCAAAAAGATTAATTTGCTTGTCTTAGGATGTTCTGTATAGTTTATTCCTTCTTGGGCCCAACAAAGCGCCAAAACAGGAAGAAACCTTCCTCTCAACTGAACTTCGAATGAAAGAAGCGAACTTCTAATTGAAACTATCAGGACCAATAACTCTCAGGTAATCTCTGTGAACTGTACAGCAGAAGCCACAATATTTTGATACTGGCACTCCTGCCACTACAGTTCTACGGATGATAGACTGACAAGGTTGCATCATTCATGTGAAAGATGCAGCTACAGGTTCAGCATTATATATGGGAACTGACAACCCACACTGAATTAAAAGCAACCCAGTGAACAATCCAGGGACTCTCAGAGTTGAGATCCTCTGGGGTTCTTATTCTTCTATGGCTCAAATCTTCAGTAATAATGTGCAGTGATGAGCATCAGTACCATTTCTCTGGGCTTTCATTATGAACTAGGGAATGGTTCCCTACCAGTTAAAGGGAAGTAGAGAGAATGAGCCCATATTAATGATCGTTGCATGTGTTATGATACATATCACAGATATGAATTCTGGGATGCTTATTAACATCCTTCTCTCTTTTTGCCTCAATGTATCTTTATCATTTGAGGAACTGTTTTTATACCATCTTCAATCTTACCATTCCTAAGAGGTCTGTAAGGGGCGTGCATAAGTGCACAATCGTGCCTACCGTCCCTGTCCTAATGTACCCATATATTCATACTTCTTGTACTCATAATCATGCTTGTACTATTATATATATATACAATCATGTTTATACTTTGTCTATACTTTGCTTGTAATCATATATGCTTGACAAATAAATAAAATTAAAGATCAGTTCACATCATACTCCTTTGTATTCCTATAAAGTTTGTTATAAATTTTCTGGCTTCTTCTGGCTTCTTTTATCTGCCTCTGGAGTTCCAATTTGCTACATAGTACTGGCATCACATATAACCCCACAGGCTGATGCCAAAATTGTTATTAACATAGATATGCAATCAGTCCATAAGGATTAGTTATTGGAATCAGAAGAACCTGCTTCTGAGAATCCTTTGATGTTTTTTCTTTTTCTTTTTCTTTTTCTTTGGAGGTCAAGTAGGTTTACTTCCCACAAAGCTCATGTAAAGCAGCTGCCTCATATGCCTGCTTCATATGCATGACCTATTCTTGCTCTACAGTCTCCTTTTCTCATTGATAAATCTTTCAGTTTCTTCAGTCAGAAACCCGAACTCCAGTGTTACTTCCTACTTGGATTCATGGGAAATTGGCAAGGGATTCATTGAAGAAGCCAGACTATGATACCCATGATGTTGCACAGATTTCAAGAAAACAATAAGCATTCAGCACTAAATTAGCAAGGTGAAAGAAAATTCTAATGCACGGTTCCATATAGTTGCATAAGATAAGTGGAGAGCAAATGGGATGTAATGAGATAGCATTCCTATTCAGCATCTGCCTCTCTGTTTCCTATTACAAAGTACCAAGCATGTCACAGTTCTTCCATTTCCTTTGACTTCTGTGGCAGGAGTTCCATATGCCAGCACTTAAGTGCTATCCTCCAGGGTAGGTATTCTGGTAATTTGTGTTTTTTTTTCCCCTTGGCATGGACTGGTACAACTTGCAAGTACTTTATATCTCTCAATAGGGGTCTTCCAGTCCCTTATTGGACAGATTGTGTTCACAACTTGAATTGGAATGGCACTCTACCTTTACCATTTCTTTAATGCATTGTCATCATCATTGAGACATATTGGAATAAATTGGGAAACATTATAGATAGCTCCTTTCTGGAGACGGTGGATTGCTGTGAATCTGTTAGGCATCCTAAAGTAGGTTTGGCATATATCATGTCAATCATATATCTTCCGATATGTCCTCCATATATAAAATTTTATCTAGAGGAGATGTTTTTATGATTTGGTCTTATCTTCCTTTCAAAGAGCATTTCTGAATTCCATTTTAGTTCTAATATTTTTTTTTACACACTCACACGCACACCCTGCCTTAGGAACAGAATACAACCCTCATTCTTGAAATGCCCACATAAAGTTGATATTCTGTGTTGTACAAACTCATTTTGCAGCCCATACATATATTTATGTATTAAGAGGGCTAGAGGAAGAGTGATTCATTTTTTGCTTAATCCAATTGAATTAAGTCCTTATTGCCTCTCTTTCAAAAGCAGGTACTCTCCATAGGCATTCTATGCAAGCTGTCTCTACCTTGCCAGTCTATCTGTTGAGTAACAACTTGATTCTGTCCCTGGATATTTATATGGCACTATAGATAAGATTTTCAGGCGGAAGAAGATAACGATCTTTAATAGTGTAATGTTGTCTTCCATATTAGCTTGACAAGAACACCTGCCTACTATTCTCAGGTATACTTTCTACTTACCCATATATGTGGTACACACCGTGATGATGAATGAGCTTACTAGTAGCTGTGGATCTTTCCCATCCTCAGTTTCCTGCTTGGTTTGAACTGTTTCTTTAGTCAAAAAGAAACTGAGGAGAGAGTAGGAGTATTATCAAAGTGTGCAAAGTTAGAGCCGTATTTGTCATCCTGAAATGAAAAACTCCTAATAGGACTTCAGCATTCTGTAGATGTAGACTCTATATCTTTTGATACACATGTATCACTCAGAGCATCATTATTACCTGTAAACAGCTTTTTCTTACCCAGCATTGGAGGTAAGAAACCTTTGTTGGAGAAGGTGCAATCTTTTTGTTACTGTAGTCTGGGTTTGAGTTTGTGGCTTCACGTCTAAAAATAAAAAAAAATGTCTTCTTTTGATTTGCATCTGTTCTGTGGGACAACCTAGAACTGCCTATCGTTGCATATGCATCAATATAAGAAGGATTGACTGTTCACATGCCCTTTAAATATCCAGGGCTTTATATAAAGTCATGGAAAATAAGCACCATGTTTTATCATTCTCTTTGAGAAGATAAAACACCTCTTAGTGTGTAAATAAACTTTTATATTAGTAAAATGAGATTAATAGCAGTCACTGTATAATGAAAGAATGCACTTTTAAGTAAATGCTGCTTCTGTTGGTCCAACTGGAGTTGGCTGACCCTTATCAGCTTCATCATTGCCCTTTGCTCCCTGTTAAATAAGAAGCAGACATGTATGTTTGTTCTCTTCTGGATTAGTTGTACTGTATGCATTATGGCACATCATTTTCAGTTTCTGGGCAATAATTAGCAGTACTTAATCACTCACTGTGTCAGGTGTTCTCACCAACCTTTTTAACATTTTGTTCTGCATGATTAAACCTCTCTCTTTTAATAGAGAAAAATGCCATCGTTAATATGGTACTCAAATCTAATTTAGGAGATTATTGAATGTGTCAGTAAATTATTGCTTTTTTCTACAGGTCAGCTGAAATAAGGTTCCCCCCCCTTTTTTTCCCCCTTGGCTTTTATGCTTTTATTTGCCTGTCCTTTCACCCCACCCATCCTACTCTTACCCATCTTCATAGCCAGCAAAATTATTGTATTGTAGCTGATGTGTTCTTGCCTGCCATAATGAGAGCACAAAATCTACTCCTGCAACCAGGCTCATGAATCATACTAAAGTTTTTCACATGCTTTTTGAGTGAAGTGAATATTAACCTGGCAGCTATTTTCCACACAGATCATAATGCTGGTACTTAGCTGTTGGCACTGTTGTAACAAGCCTGAAACAAGCCTTCAGTTGTTTGGACTGCAATGAAACAAACAGACTTTGTCCTTTGGAAGCACATTTAAAATTTCAGACACATGAAAAAGAAAATCCTAAGTTGTACGCTATACTCGATGCTTTTGACAACTTGGAAAATTGTGTAGATAAGCTCATGTATATCCATTGCTCCTTTAGTGTAGAATAAAATAAGTCAGCACTCAGATGCAGTGGTATTAAATGACTGCTTTTGAGAAAATAAAATATCAGTGAAATTCAAATTTTAATGCATTTCATTACTTATCATCGCTGTCTGTATGTGATGAAGGTAAAAGAAACACAATTAATTTTAGAGGGAATATTGTTTGGAAATCATGTGCTCTGCAGTTTCTTTCATGTGGCAGAATGTTTCTGGAACATATTGTTTCTTTAAGGTGACTGCTGAGCATTTGAGCCCCTTGTTCTGTTTTACACCGTTAACTTTTCTGTGGCTGAAGGCTGCAGAGGAAGACCTGCTGAGAATCTGCTGTCTCTTTCAGATATCGCTCAACCTTTTCCAGCCCTTACAAAGACCAGGGCCACAAATGACTCTGGGAAGAAGTAGCAAACCATAGATCTCATCAGAAATTAATGGGGTGGAAAATCAAGACTTTGATGAACATAAGGCCACTATAAATGAAGCATACAATGTAAATGAGTGCAGCTTCTTTGTGGGAAAGATGCAGAAGTGAGCAATTTAATGAGGAACAGACATTGATAGACACCTCCAAGCAATTTTCTTTCTTTCTTTATTTTTGGTTTGCAAAAACAAAACAAAACCCAAGGTGTAGAAGTGTCCTCCAACAGAGCTTTTCTTGAATATTTTTAAACACACAGCTAAGGGTATTTTGCAAGATGTAGTTTTAATAAGTATATGATGAAATGCCTGGAATTTTATAGAGAATATGCATTAATTCAGTTTTCTTGATTAATTCTTCTTATGCTAATAGTATAAAGATCCAAATATGAAGCTTAAATATTTTAATACAAACTTTAACAGTTGTTTTGCTAGAAAGCACCTTATGCTACCTACAGCAGAACAAAGAATTATGTAGTGATCTTTTTTTAAGATTGCTTTTGATGATCACACTAAAAACACACTGAAAACAAGCAAAAGCCTTTTGAGAGTAGTAAATGATATAGCAAGATATAACAAATTTCCTCTCAGCATTCAGATTCTTTTAAAGCTAATGTTGTTTTCCATCATTTTATGTGCATGGAAGTTAATTTGATGGTGGCATAAGGATTTTTGTTTGGAGGGGATCTCTGGAATGGAGTGAAGTGACCTGCTAATACTTAGACCAATTTCAATGAATCACTGTAGGTTCTTCAAAGAAATTCACCTGTATTTACTGCCAGACTTATAATTACTATCACTGACTCCATTTTTCAGAGTTATGAATCCTCTTTAGCATAATGAGTTTCATATTTTTTGTAAAAATGATCACAGTATTTTAAATCAAATATACAGAATATGTCAATTATGCTGGAGTGTTTATTTACACTCAGTTTGAGAGGCCCAAGCCTTTAATTTTTTTTGTGTTTCAAACCTCTTGTTAATTCTTCTCTTTGCACTTAGCTCTTTTATATGCTGACATTGTGAGTTTCATAGAGATGTTGGAAATGGCCAACAAGCAAGCTAGACAGACAGACATGCCTCAAAAAAATTACTAGGTTCCAAAGTTTCATCTGGCAACTTGAGTGTTCTGTCTTTACCTTGATCAATTTTCTGCCCATTTGGGAATCCAGGAACATCAAATATGAATTTATGGAGTAAAGACAAAATCTAATACAAGGTCAAATTCTCAATACAATAAAAATTGCCAGAGCTACATTAAAGTTAAAATCTAGAGATCTTGCTTCCAGCATGGCTGTTCTGAACTAAGATTTTATAAAGTAAGAGATTTGGGGATTATGTGAATATTCAGAAGGAATTTCTCTTTGGGAAAAAGATTGTTTGATCCACAAAGACCTGATTCTTTAATAGTGTGTAGCATCTTTAAGCTTGAATCCACAATTGCCCATGTTTTCTAGGTTTGATGGAACTTTCTCCTCTCCTGTGTCCTCAAATGAAGGGCTCTCTGCCTTGTAATGAACTGAGCCTGGGTATGTCTCCTCTAGAGTCCCAGTCTCCAGTGGTTTAAAATTGTGCAGCATGTTCAGTAGTTCAGGGAAGTCATGACATAAGTAGTGCGAGTGACCTCTTCAGTTGAGTTACATTGCAGGATGCATCAAGGAAAAATAAATGTACTGCACATGAAAAACAGAAAACAAAAAGCTTTTGTGTTCTGGTCTGTGTTGTATTTGTGTTCATTTGTATTTATAAATAAATAAGAGTAATTGATCCCTATTTATAATGAGTGAAGGGCTCTTATGAATGTTTATAGACTGTCAAATATCATTTTAATCATAAAGTATATCAAAGTGTTCAAGTATTATGCCTCCAAATTAATGTGAAGTGTGCAGTTTCCATACTGAGGAAAGATGTCTAAAACTTTCCTTCATGCTCAGCTTTAGTCTAATTATGCAATTACTTCATTTATTTATTTATTAAATTTATATGCCGACCATCTTGCTGTTCAACTCTCAACTTTTCTGAAACTATTTATCGTTCTACCATCTTATGAATGTTAATGGTAATATCACATGTGCAGGCCCATCATGCATACAGCCCTTTTGAACATTTCAATGTTTTTCAGAGTACTCAGTTGGCCTTAGAACATCTGGAATCTGCTCCTGAGAAACTGAATGTTTCTGAAGATTGTGGAGATTTGGGGGTAAGAATATTTTGTGATCTCTTTCATTTGTAAAATATTTAACAGCATTCTATACAATAGGGAAAGTATATTTAAGGCATGACATCTAAAACACAATTATATTATAGCCCTATATTTGAGGTTCACATATTAGCGTGCAGCTGAATAGATTTGTTCTGCAGCAAATTCCTTCTTCACCATTCCTTTACCTGCTCAAAAAGATATTTTTCAAGGAGAGTTCTTCCATCTTGATTTGAATACCACATTGTAATGCCTCATAACAGTGTGGTGTTTTTAAGATATAATGAATTTAAAATCTGAAAATATTTCTTTCTCTATCCCAGTTTTTTTATATATTTACAATATTTTGGTACTTTTTAAAACGTAATATCATTTAGCTATGTGAAAAACTATTTGAAAAGTTATAATTTTTGTTTGATTTATTAAGATATAATGCTAGATGTAATAAATATAAGATATATTTACTGAGATAAACTCCTCAAGCCTTACTTCCCACCTGATGACACTCTGGAAGTCTTGTAGTCTCGTAACTGGTATTCTTCATCATGCAACTGCCAGCAAATTAAATAGGAAAGCAGTTGGAATATCATTGTTTGTTCCTTAGGCTGAGTAAAACTGGCATTACATGATAGGATTATAATCATGTCAGATATTTAAAATGCAGACTAAGTACTGTATATCTGAATGTACATATTTATTTATTTATTTATTTATTAAAGTTTATTCTCATCTAAAACAACTCTGCATGGTTTATACTCTGCCTGTTATATAATCTAGACTGAAAAATAATATGAATAAGAACACTTCCCATCCAAAAAAACCACACCCATAATATCATACTCGATATTCTTTTTCATCTTCTGACACCAGCATCAGGAGCTGTTTAATTATCCTAACCTTTTTCAAAGGTTCTTCAGAAGAGTCAGGTCTTAATTGCTTTCTAAAATTGTAAGAATTGTTAATTGCCCTTAACTCCAGGCTCTGTGCTGTTTCACAGAAGATAGGTGTAAAAATCAATTGCACCTGGAGTTTTAGTAGCAATAGCACTAGCACTTAGATTTATATACCGCTTCACAGTGCTTTACAGCCCTCTCTAAGCAGTTTACAGAGTCAGCATATTGCCCGCAACAATCTGGGTCCTCATTTTACCGACCTCGGAAGGAGGGAAGGCTGAGTCAACCTTGAGCCGATGAGACTCGAACTGCCAAACTGCAGGCAGCCAGCAGTCAGCAGAAGTAGCCTGCAGTACTGCATTCTAACCATTGCGCCACCACGGCTCAGTAACAACCCCTGTTGCTCCTTAAATAGTGATGTAACAATATTGAGTTGAATCTATTACTACTCAAGGTTACCACATTTTGGATTAGATGCAACTTTCCAACAGTCTTCAAGTTTATTCCCATATAGAATTAATTGCAATAGTCCAAATATGAACTAACACAGACATGAATGACAAGCAGCAATCTCCCTATCCGGAAAGATTTTAATACAAGATAGAACTATAGAAAAGACTGTTTTGGTCACAGTCTTTAACTGCTCTTCCAGCAGAACTGTGAGTCCCAGAGGATTCTAAGATTGTGAATTTACTGTGCACAAGTGAGGGCAAACGTGTCCAGGAGCCCAGCCTCAGAAATAACCCTGATATCCTGTTATGTGTGAAACAATGTCCTTGGTGACCTGCAAAGCCTCCAGGATGGCAATTACCATTCCTCTTCACCTTCTCTAGCCACATACATTCATGAAATATGGATGGGCACATTTTAAAATGAAGGCACTCACTATCTCACCTATCTAGGTCTTGCTAAGCCAAGTCCACTCTGTCACCATCAAGTCATGGATGAAAATAAACATATTACACAGATACAGTATCTGGTATTCAAAAGTAGTAGCTAGTGCACAAAACTAAATGCCCAGCCATATGGCTCCTGAGACAAAGCCAGGAGGCTGGAAGTGGGGATTGGGCTCAGATCTACAATGTCCATTTCCCTAGAGTTGTCTGTCACCCACCATATATTTGTTGCTCACCACCATAATGCTTCCATTGCCCCTTTTATTCTTCAGCCCTATTGTTTACACATACCCCAAAGTATTCTCACTATCTATCTCTCTGCTTCACTAAACCTATATAAACTACTTACATTCTGGTTGTTTTTGACTTAGCCATTCGGCAGCCATCATACGTCTCAAACACCTCACTGAACTCCCCCCCCCAACAACCACAGTTAATCTTTCAATCTTCCCATCCAAGCCCAATATGGCATCTGCAAAAACTGGGACTCCCACTGAACTCAATCACATATTTGGCCCTGCTTCTACTACCACTACTGACCAGAATATCCCCAAATCCCACCACGTTGTCCCAGTTAACCCTCAGGCCATTCTGTTCTCTTTCTCCTATAATATTACCATTTCACCCAAAAAAGAAAAAGAGTTTTCTCATACAGGATGCAGAATATTTCCTTTTTAGTAAGCCATGGAGATTTGGACTGATCTTCAGTAGCAAAACACAACTGACAATCATAGAAACCAGGGAATAGAACTGCAGATAAAAACTTTCCATTCTTGCTGATACCAGATTACCCCTCTAAAGCTTAACTATCAAGGAAAAACATGAACTGGCAATACCTCTTGGGACCTGTAATCTGTCCAATGCAGAAATGGTCATTTCCAAATCCATCCTAGTTTGTCCTGCTCAATCTTGGCATTGTTCTTTGGTAGTACTATACACAAGCAATTTGGAGTGACTGAATGCAGAGATGGCATTTTGGGAAGCCAGGCTGGATATGCTCAAAAGATGGCTGTGTGCGGACTCTGGTAGCCATAAGGCATCCATTTAGCAGATTTACACTAACTTGATAGGATGCTTTCTACCACTGCTAAAACCTTTGTAAGTATCATAGCATTATTGCAAATATATCAGCAACTGCAACAAACCAATTTTATGGATTTTTAATTTTAATTTTGTTTTAAATAGATAGGGCAGTGTGAGCCTAGCTAAAACTTTTGTAAGTATCATAGCCATTATTGCAAATAAATAGCCCAGAGGCTGAAGCAATCCAGCTTTGTATGGATTTTTAATTTTAATTTTTTTAATAGATAGGGCAGGGAGCCTAGCCAGCACCAAGAGAGGTTTCTGATGGAAATTGTACCAATCAGAGAGGCCTTTTCAAGTAGTTCTTGCTAAAATTACAAACCTTTTATTAAAATATATTTTTAGAGATATATTCCATATAATATCTGCCGATATTAAGCATTTGAATATGTTATTTAAAGTTGATAACTTAAAACTCCCTTTCTCAAAACCGTAGTGAAATCTAGCAAAGATCATCAAACATTATACAGCCAGTTTGGTCTAGTGGTTAAGGCACCAGGCTAGAAACCAGAAGACCATGAGTGTTAGCCTGCCTTAGGTATGAAAGTCGGCTGGGTGACTTTGAGTCAGTCACTCTCTCTCAGCCCAACTCACCTCACAGAGTTGTTGTGAGGAAAATAGGAAGAGGAAGGAGTATTAAGTATGTTCTCTGCCTTGTTATTTATAAAAATAATAAAGGCAAAATTGGAAAAAAAAACAACTATGAAATTTAAAAATCACAATACTTCAGTATTCTCATATGAATTCTTTCAAAATTTCATATTAGCCAAATCTCATAACACCTTTAATTATTTTGAGGTTCAGTGGGTCCAGGATAGATACAGCCTATTCTTTTTTCATCTCAGAATGATCCTTTGACCTTTTTTTTTTTTTTACATTTGTGAGATAATTATTTCACTCACTTGAACATTTTCTGATTTCAGAATTCTCAGAAAGAAATTATCGAAAAAAGGTACAATAAATACAAGGAACTTGTGGGCTCATTACAGCAGCATCTGGAAGATTTAAAACACAAACTTGAAAGCTTCCAAGTAAGTTTGTTTTCTCTTCAAAGTTTATCTTCTCTGTCTTTCTATGCAGTTAATTCAAAAAATTAGCTTTAATTGCTGGGACTCTGGATAGTGCATAATCACAGAAGCAACATGCCAATTTTAAGAATTGGCTAAAAGGATGTCAATTTACATTGCAAGGTCAGACCAAAGATTTCCAAATGTCAATGTTCTGTCTCCAATGGTAACTTAGTAAGTTAATAGTTGGGGCATAGTGGAACTATTAGTCATTGGAAGAATAGAAGGACTACGAGAAGGCCAGAGCAAAGTCTTTAAAAAGTTAGAGCACAATACGAATTTGGCAAATTCACAGCCACATTTGTAATCATTGTCACATTGGCCCTAATGTGTGGTATTCAGAGCTTTCAATCTCTTTATTGGAAGTTTCCTCCCCCCCCCCCTTCTCTTTCTCTCTCACAGTCAATATAGACTGATGGAACGTAAGGGATATGACTTATGTCAGCTCCTAAAGTGGGAAAGTACTGTTTCAGGAAGCACTAAGATATATAGAGAGGTAAATCTATTGACTATCAGTTTCATATTTATACAGAATAATCTGTATAAGTGATCTAAATTTAATGAGTTAATTGGAGTTAGTTGGAATTTTATTGGTCTGAAAGTGAACTTTAAAGTATGTATGCTAAGAGGAAGTTAAAAAAAGATGTATTAGAATGTTTTAATTTTAGAAATCTTTTTAAAGAAACGCTTGGTGTTTTAAAATGGATGAAAAAAATATTTTTCCCTTTAAGCTTAAAGGATCTGAAAGAATACAGTGAATTTTGTTAACATAAATGGTGATAGTTTATAAAGATTGTTTTTTTTAAAATACTTTTTATTCAAAATTTCCCACATTTAAAATCACAAATTCACTAATACAGCTTTCCGATATCGGAATTTTTCCTTAATTCTACATTTTCCATATTGAGGCCTATTGTTTTTTACATAAACGTTCTTATATCTTATCTACTTCTTTGTACATTTTGTTCATTAATTTACATCCATTTACACTCTAAAAATACATTTTCCATTTTGTTTCATTATCCTACAATCCTTTAAACATTAATTTTTCTTTTCTTTTCGAGCCAATCATACCATCTATCCCATATTTTATAGTACATTGTTTCCACTCTCTCTCTCTCTCAATTCCATCGTTAGTTTATCCATCTCTGCGCATTCTAGCACCTTTTTTATAATCATTGCATTCGAGGGGGTCTTCTCTTTCTTCTAATTTTGGGCGAATGTAATTCTCGTTGCTGTAATTATATGCTGTATAATATAGTAAGTTTCTTTTCTGATATTTTCTTTTATTATTCCCAATAGAAATAGCTCTCTCATCTCAATTTTTTGTTCTGTTATTTCCTCAATCCATCTTTTAATTTTTTCCCAATATTCCTTCGCTCTGGGGCATGTCCACCACATGTGGTAGAACGTCCCTTGTGAATGATTACACTTCCAACAATTAGGTCATGTAGTTGGGTATATTTTGGCCAATCTCGCTGGTGGTAAATGCCATCTATAGAACATTTTGTATATATTCTCCTTATATGGGGCCGACATTGTCAATTTGTAATTTTTTCCCAATACTCTAATTCGATATTATACCCGAAATTTTTGGCCCACGCTATCATTGTTTCTTTCACTGTTTCCTCCTCCATTTTAAATTTTAACAGACAATTATATGTCTTGGTAATCATTTTTTTCATCTGTACCTGTTAATATTTTATCAATTTCTTGTTGCTCATTTTGAAAACCGTATTGTTCTAAATCCTTTTTGTATCTTGTTTGAATCTGTATGTATGGCCACCAATCTATTTTAATTCCCTGTGATTGCAGTTCCTGATTTGATTTCAATTTCCCTTGTTCATCTAACAATTCTTTGTATGTTACTATCTTGTTTAAATCTATGGCATTTGGGTAGACCATTGCTTCCATTGTTGAAACCCATCTTGGAATTTTTATATAAAATTTTTGTTTAATTCTCATCCAAACCTCCATTAGTGCGTCTCTCACCTGATGTCTTTGAAAATATTTATGCATTTTATTAAGATAGTTACGTGCAAATACAAATGCATATTATTTCAACAGCAAAGAAGATAAAGCAGTAATGGTTAAATTGATTGTTCTGTTCAAAGAGGAGAATATATTTATGTTTTTTATTTGGATAGCACTTCTGGATTTTGTGCTTGTGATGAAAAAAAAAAATGAAACGTTGACTTTGGTTTTGCCGATTAGATAGATTTGTTGTTATAGAGATGCCTAGTTATATACTAATGTGTAAAAGTAAAAAGTTGAGGTTGTAATGTTATCTTGCACTGTGCTAAAAAGAATCGGAAGTCAATGCCTTTTTCTTTGTTCCTTTGTACCTCATATTTTCTTTCCCCCTTTCTTTTTTCTTCCCTTAATTTCCTATTTTTATTTTTATTTGTAGTTTTATACATTGATAAAAGAATAAAAGTTATATGGAAAGAATAAGTTCTCTATTTTTTATGCTCTACTTGTAAAAGTCTTATTTTCTTCTCAATTAAAGTCCCACTATGTTGGAGGAATTCAGCAAGGGGATTTCATTCACATTTGAACAGTGAAGGAACTAAGAAAGCTCAGAAAGTCTGGCTCCATACTAGGTCAGGGTCAGGGTCAGGTCTTGCCCATCGTTAGAGACTACACCACTACCTCATTTAGACACACATACAATATATATTTTTTCCCCATGTTTGCCAAGTCCTTCTCTGTTAGTGGAAAAAAGTCAAAAGCCTATTATCTATTTTTAGGATAATGCACTGGGAGCTTTTAAATTATCAAAGGTGGAAAATCAGATTAAGCTGTTAGCATGGAGACGGTATTAATAGAGTGTCAAGCATTTAGCTCTTAAACGTTTTTGTTTTCTTTCTGGTCTGAAATAAATCCATTGAATCTATTTATTTATTTATTTATTTATTTGGAAATGCTTATTTCGTGCTGCAACAAAGCAGATAATTCACGGGATGCCACTTTGCAAGTTTAAGGACTTTGCGTGGGAACAACAGAGAGGCCAATTCCTGTTTATGTGCATTTTAGCAAGAAGGAACAGAGCTCCCAGCAGCAAATACAGAAGATGACCTTTCCCAGAATTCTAAATGTTGTTGACAAAGACACGCAATCTGGATGGAAATTATATGTAATGGTAACTACTAGATTTACATTCTGAACACTGAAACCGGATTTTACCAGTTTAAAATAGTACTGTCCTAGTCATATAACCTGGCTTGCGGTTATTTTGAATCACAAAAAATAAAACGAAACATAATCAACATCAATCTTTTTCACATGAAAAAAATTCTTCTCTCTCACAGGATAAGAAGACCAATACTGATGTTTCTGCTATCCAGAGTGTACCTTCCAACTGGCAAAGCAGCACTAGTTTTATGACCAGCTCCTTGCTTTCTAAGTCTGAATGTAAGAATTGAGATTTCATTAAGAATCCTTGTAAACTTTTCAGTGAAATGACCAGTAATTTGTTTTGGGAAACCAAAAGCTTTCTCTTTGCTGCACTGAATTCCTTCCTTTCTTTGGTTACCGCAATGAAAATATAATTCAAGTTCCACAGATGCATAGAGGTTTTTCAGCAATTAAAGTATGTAGACATGTTTCAATCCTAATTGAAAGAAAGAAGTCATTGGAAACTATCTGGTGTCCTTGCATTTAATACAAATCATGTTTTTTTTCTTGGATGTATTGTCTAAAACATTTGTCTAGAAAATAAAATTACATTTTATAATTGTACATCCAGGGCTACCATCTTGGTTTATTTCCATTTGAACAAAATAGATAGTATACTTCTATAAGAGAATTTAAAACAATAAGAGTTTTGCCAACTGTCCTTATCAAAAGGCAAGTGGACTTTCTGGTTTTTCTTTGAAGACGTTTTGCTTCTCATCCAAGAAGCTTCTTCAGCTCTGGAGCTGAAGAAGCTTCTTAGATGAGAAGCGAAACACCTTCAAAGAAAAACTGGAAAGTCCACTTGCCTCTTGAAAAAGTACCATCCATGACGTGGATGACTGAGAATCTCCATAGACATTTAGCGATGTCATTATCAAAGTTTTCCAAAGACCATCAGTATCAAAAACATTTATTTCAAATTCTAGGGGGGAAATAAAAGATAAACACTTTGATGAAAGGCTTGTACAAAACATGGTTTGGTCTTGGTAAATAGATACTGAATGTAAGACTTGTTTTAGGTAGTTCATAATAAAATAATATTGCAAAATGAATAATTTATTTTTAATCACATGAGATCTTGCTGAATTTCTGTGGCAGTCCATCTCCAATATCATGTATGTGCAGTGAAAGGATTCCAGAAGAATTCATGCAATAGTTGTTTTTAAATCTGTGCCGTTTAATCTTTGCCTACCATGTCATGCAATTAATTAAATCCATATTTCTCTATCAGGAGTATTGTTTAGTATAAAAATGTAGCTTCTATCTGATGTTGGCTATTTTTAAATAAAATAACATCAAATTGTTATTAAGTTCTAGGCACCCCCTCAAAACTACTTCAGGAAGTAACATGGTCTTATTTCTGAAAGACCATGGAAAGTAGTCTTTCAGAAGAGGTGAAGTGAAGTGAAGTGATTACCAGATTTTGCCTGGGTTTGGAGCACTTCACTACAGAAGAACTCTGAGAGGAGGTTTCTTCAAATTTTGTAGGAGAAGCTGAGCATTTCAGACTGGGCAGCTGTGGTATTGTGTGTCCAAGATGGCCTGGTTGGGCAGCTACAGTGAATGCTGCAGGCGGTCTCATACAGTATGTACTAAAGCTGCCCAGCCTGGATCCTCATTCTGACCACTTGCAAAAAGATGGCTGAGCAGTGTAGGAGGTTCCCAGTTTTGGCAAACGATTGGGAGAAAGTTGCTGAGTGGCACATTCTTTATGCTTCTAAAAAATCTTCCAGACTGAGTGATTCCTTTGCATAATGCAGGCATTTCCATAGCACACTCTGAAGCCAACCAACTTAAAGCCTCTTGGCACCTGCCAAAATATTCCAGGTTTGATGGTTCACACTTGCAGGGTGAATTGCAAGTAATCCAAAACTGCCCAGTCTTGAAGCTTTGGGAAATGCTCGAGGAGGATTGAAGTGAGCTTTGTCCTGCATGCAGCACAGTTTCAAAATACCGTAACTCAAAGTCACCGAGGATCCTTTGTTGAGGCCAATCGGGTCATCTTTTTTGGTTTAGCAAAACAAATCAGGTAATCTCCAACATCTGACTCTGTTAATCAAAGCAAATCTAGACCATTTCATACAACATGAGTAACACAGTGACTGAATCATTTAACAACAGTGCCTTCCCATCATCCCATGGTAGCAGCATCCAACTCTTCTGGAAGAAAGATAAGGCAAAAGGGATGGAATCCAGTAGTGACGGACAATGCAAAAGAAACTGGCACCGATCTCCTTTTCTCTACCAAATTTTTGGTCAGAGAAACTGGAGAGATGAATGCTTCATTGTTTTTTCCTGAAGAAAGAGAAAAACAACAATTTCTTAAGGGCAAGCAATTCATTTAGGAAGTGAGTGTAGCACTGAGAAAATCCCATGGGAGGAATATTCTCATGAGGTTTACCCTTGGGATTTAATGTAAGCATAAGAAGCCAGACAGACTATGAAAAGCAAAACCTTCTCACATATCCTTTGCCTACCTATGTTACAAGAACATAGAGAGCGTATTGCTTATACAGGATTGTATTTGTTTTCATATTAAGGGGGAGAGAGAATGCTAGCATGGAGAGAATTAGCCAAACAGAAATGTGCAGATTGCAGGCACATGATTTTATTTCTGTTTATTAAGTCCCATCCCCCCGATTCCAAAAAATAAATGAGATTATTACAGTAATCATCTTCTGTTATTAATTAATGTTTCAGCAATAAAATCAGTAGTAATTCTTTGAGTGAGAAATCATGTCAAAGGGATACATCTAATTAACACAAAATTAAATGATTGAGTCTCCAGATTTTCTGGTCCACAGCTCAGGTTAAATTTCTCTGCTCCACTGCTAACAGTGAAGCCGTAGCTCAGTAATAGTCATAACTTCAGCAACAAATCATATGCTTTACATGAAGGGCCAGATGCAATCCCCAGATTCTGAAAGAAACCCCAGAAAGCTGATGCCAGTCAATGTATATTACACTGATTAAGATGGCATAAGGTAGTTTCCTACATTTCAATGAATTATTTGGCCAACACACAGTTCTTGCTAGAAGAGATGGAAAAGGACTGTGTAACTCCTTGGCAATCCAAGCAGTTAATGACATCTTTTCCTCTTCTGCTGTACTACACAGATTTCGTTTGAAAGCAGGTCTCTAAAGGCCGAATATGTCATGGTTTACAATTTTCAGCTTTTACAACACTCGGGAAACCTGTTAAAAAGAATTTAGAAGTGCTGATTAATTGCCAGCAGTACTTTCTACTTGCAGTATTCTACTATATCATGAACCACTTTTATACCTTTATAACCACTCAAATGAATAAAATAAACACAGAATACTACTTAGTGTTACACTTAAAAGGGCAACACCAGAAAGGTTACTCATTCCATTACAAGACCTCTATGCACTGGACTGCACTGCACTATTAATGCTCAATGAGAGTGAATGCAAAGGATGAAACTTGTTTTGAATGACTTACTGAGAAGTAATCTCTAAATTGAACATAGCACTTATTCGATGGTCTCTATTTTAATGTAGGATTTTTTTTCCCAACAACCAATCATTCTGCATAATTTTTCCTTGTAGCATGACAACTACATACAAGAATCTAATGTCAGATATATTTCATGACATATGTAATGCCTTTTTTTCTAACAGAAACTTCCATCTAGTTGAATTATTAATGCTGAATATGACCACATCTTTTTCTTCTGGAAAAAGACCACATCTGGAAACCCAAAGGTGCCTTTTCAAAAGGCAACTGGACTTTCTTTGTTTTTCTTTGAAGACATTTCGCTTCTCATTCAAGAAGCTTCTTTAGTTCTGACTGAATGGTGGAAAATGTCCACTCCACTGAACGTTCTCCACCATTCAGTCAGAACTGAAGAAGCTTCTTGGATGCGAAGTGAAATATCTTCCAGGAAAAACAAAGAAAGTCCAGTTGCATTCTGAAAAAGTGCCTTTGGGACAACCATGACCTGAATGACTGAGAATATCCATAGACATTTAACATCTGGAAACATTTCTAAAATTCTGCATCTTGCTTATATGGTATTATTTTTTAATGCCAAGCTATTGTTAACATTATAATAATAAAGGACAAGGAATGTAAGACTCTTGCTTTCACTATCTAACTGCGATCATAGACTTTGCTAGACATAGAATATGCTTCTATTGGAGGATTAGAAGATGCCTGAAATTCTTTTATTTAGGGAGACTTCCTTTTTCAATTATCTTTAAATGACTGGTGCATGGGAGTCTTCCAGACACACACACACACATATACACACTTAATTATTATTTTATTATTTGTTCACCTTTATTTTTATACCATTCAGAACCAACTGAACTATTACCGTAATTGAGGAGGAGGAGGAATGTCTGTGTGCAAGCCAAGACTGAAGACAGTTTAGCTTTGATTGACTGGAAGACTCGTTGCCTTTTGGGGGGGGGAGGAATAAAGCTGTACCTTGAATATTAATGTTTAACAGTCTCTTGTTTGACTAAATATAATTTTTCAAAGGTGAAATCCTAATAATTATTATAGAATGCCCCAAAGAAATTTGAAAAGCCATACAGTACAGATATTCCCTAGTTTATTATTGTGGCTTATAAGCAAATATAACAAAGGCTAAAATCACACATTCAATAAATCGTGGTTTGGCTATGGTTTATTAACCATAGTTATTAGGTATTTTGACACAAGCTATGATATATTGTATCTTATTAAGGTAAAGCAAATAGATTTGCTGCAAACTGTACCCTAATGTGTGAGTAGTTCTCCATAGAGGGTGGAGCTAGCATCTAGGCATGGTTGTCCTCGTCCTTTCATCCAATAGGACTGAGTCTTTTTTTACTGATTATTCCTGCCCATGAGCCAGGAACCTCCCAGTTTCACTCAGTCCTCAGACAAGGACAGATGTGTGCTTGCTAATTCTCCCTCTATCAAGAGTTTGAAACTGTTCTTATCCACTTTTTCTACAGATATACAACTGTGAGTTGTATATCAGTCCCTCTCCACTGGGATCACTGTCTCTTTAAATGTTACAGACTTATTTAACATGGATAAAAGCCGATTGGCTCTTCCACCTGTGGGCGGCTCTAATTAAGCCTGAGGGGCCGTATTTGGCCTTCCGTGCTGCCGCCGGAGTTAATCTCTCCATTTATCAGGGGAATGGAAATTTACAGGTGTTTCTGTTTTACTGAAGGGAGCCTGGTGCTTCCAATTGAGGCTTCTAGAGTGGCTGGAGGAGTTTTTTTTATTCGCTCCCCCGCACGCTAAGTGTGTGTTGCAGCTTGCTTTCTAATTCTGGAGCCTGGAAGGAACTCGATCCTAGCAGCTGCAGTCCCAAGTGGACTTTTCGGCCACCGGAGTTTATCTCTCCACATTGAAATCGGCTGAGGGTGCAGGCAAAGATTTTCAAATGGGAGCTGGAGCTGTTTTTGTTTTGTTTTTTGGTTTTTTCCGTCCACTGACCTCGTGGCTAAGTGTGGGCGCCATCTTGAGAGCTAGCCAGCTAGGGGGCACCATTTTGAAGGCGGACAGGTCACAGCTGCCATTTTGAAGTGGGGCGAGGTCACGGCCACCATTTTGGAAGTCCAGCATTGGAAAAGCTGCCTCTCGTGCCTGCCTTGTTTGGGACCGGATTTATTTTAAAGCGCCCTGGCTCTCCGTCTGGCATGGCCTGCAGCAGAGCCCTGGAAGCATGTTCTACCAGCTCCTTTGTTTTCACAAGCCTCCCCGGATTAGCTCATATGGGGAAGGGCCTGGTCTACCCTCTTAAGGCTGTTTGTTGCTGGCTTCCGTTTGGAACTTCCATTGTCAGTAAATGGCTTTATATGCTGTTCCCATGCTTTGGCTTGCTCTTCTTTGCTTAATAGGCTGGATTGCTGCCCTGCTAAGGACATCCGGCAGGCACCGGCAAATATATTTATTAATTCAAAAATAATAATAATGATCATAATAATAATAATAAATAAAAAATAATCTTTTTAAAAAAAAT